>PYAF01004757.1:2874988-2895948 GCA_007407185.1 Glycine tomentella
AAATATTACGAAAATATAGCAAATGATTTTTTAATGAAAAAATATACATACATATAAAGTATTTATTCAACTTAGATGATATATTAACTATATATTTTATATTTATATACACTTTTACTTGTATATATTCCTTGCATATCATTTTACACATTTATTCAATGAAATAGTATCAGAACTATTTTTTTAAGACATTTTAAAGTAGGTAAAGCTATGTATAATTTATTTCACATAATGATCTTTACTTTCTAAAATTTAAATCTAGAAGAAAAAAAATTACTTATGTATTTAAAGACAGATTTACTGACTCACAGGAGTTTTTTATATATAAAAGAATGGGATGGTCAAATGATCATTAAAAGGATTTAATAAAAATGTTTATATAAAGTCAGCGCACAAGTGGGAGATAGTTTGATCAATTACATAAGAGTCTGAGTCAGTTCAGTTCATTCACAAACCACAAACAAATATAAAACCAAACCAAAGAAACCAAATTTTGATATCACTTTGGAGAAAGTTAGTTCAACCAAACAGGCAACCTTGCAACTTAAAACATGTTGCCGTTTTACAATATAACACAATCAGATATTCTTAATCAATTATACATTAAATGTGTGCATAAGAATTCATTTTGTGATATCTTTGTAGTCATCGCTTTGTAGCTATATACAACTGTCTATTAAGTTTTGATAAGTTTTAAGTGGCATTGTTTATTTCCAAAAATATATATTATACTTTATTGATTTTTTTTTCCAACCAATTCTAAATATATAAAATTATTACAAACATTATCTTGGACTTAAAAATTGTGTGTTACAAAAAAACAGGGAAAAAAACTGAAAAGCATTTGTCCTTTACCAATTCAATTTGGTTGGAAAAGGGCTGTGGCACGTGATTAGGAGGAAATGCAAGCTGGCCCACGATAGAGATAGCGTGTTAGGCCACTTCGTATTAATTTGAAGGCAAAGGAATCCATATTCCTTCCCCAAGAAAGCTGGAATAGCTTTTGTATTTTTTTTTGTCTTATTTAATTTGTTTTTATTATTATTTTATTAATACGGATTATTTACATATTTTATGAGTAACTAATTGGGTTCTCTCCTCTTAATCATTTTTTTCTGTTCACAATACTCAAACCATTCAAATATGAAATCTTACTTCATTATTACCTTTTGTCTTATTTAAAAATGATGTCATGGTTAGATAAAAAAATATTAAAAATAAAATAAAGAATATGCCATGATGGAATCATTAGATACAGATCTGGGTTCGGCTCACACCAAATATTATCATCCCCCGTGAATTTGGGATCCAAATAATTCATCCCCTAGAGACTAGAGAAAACAAGCAATAAAGATTAAATAAAACTTTATTGAATATAAAATAAAAATAAACACATTGAATTGCAAATCCGAAGCTGATTGTAGACACTTAATATTAAGAGAATAGATAAAAGTCAAGACCATTTCTGCATATCTTGCATGAAAAAATTGCTGTCATTACATATTTGTGCACAACCCAATCCTCTTCAAAATTCTTACCTTTGTTGGATTCTCGGCACCACTTAGAAATATATATTTTATGTAATACTATATTCCGATAATAAATACCGAGACAGGTAAGAATGGCAGTTCAATATAAATTTTATTAATTTCAAGAAGTCACGAAAAATAAATACACTAACCTAGGACCTAGGTCAATCAAAAGTGACTGTGACCTATGAACTGACATTAAGCTGGAGTAAAATCAGGTGAGCTAGAGAAAGGAAAAAAATTCTACATAATAATATGATGCGAAGGAGTTTGGAAATGGAAGCTAGGCATCAAGTGTAGAGTTGGAGGGAGATTGAAGACCACGTAACTTGAATATAATTTACTTGACGTAGAAGTCACATTCAGATCTCAATCACATATCCACCGGGATAAAAAAAAGGAGAAAGAAGAAAGGTTGAGGATGAAGTGGTTAGTAATAGTAGTATACAAAATACAAGTGCCTTGAAGTTCAGGGGAGTGCACCCTTTGGGGGTCATGTTATGTACAAGTACAACCTACCATTCAAATCAGACAAGTTAATGGTAACAGGAAGAAAAAAGGTGGGGACCGATTGAACAAACACTGTTACAAATTCATGTGATTAGTTAATTTATGATCTTAAAAGATGCTCTTAATGTAGGGTTGAAAATATTGCATTTAATTAGTCAAACCAATCAAGGGTTATGATCCATCGTAGTAATTTTGGTTGATGTTAGTTGCACTCAGTGACTGATAAAGGTAATTTAGAAGTGGGAGGTGGATTATTTACCTTATATAACCAGAAAAGAAAAGAAAAGAAAAGAAAAGAAAAGGCTGACATCAAAGAGTAATAATATCTGTAATCTGTACAACATTTTTTATAATTCATTATTTTATCTCTTTCTCACATTCATCTTATCACATATTTGTCTTTATTGTTTTCCTATTTCTCACTAATTTCTATAAATAAAAAATACAAAATTAATTTACAATTATAAAGTCTCAAACCTAAAAACAAGAAAGGGCACTTGCACTCTTGATCTGAACCTAACCTGAAAACAGGTCGGTGATTTATTTATTTATAGCTATCAGATTGGATTCTTTTAAATGCGCAGAGTGGATTGTGCCTTGTTTGCTAAAAGTTAAATAAACATGGCAAGAAAAGTGAAAACTAAGGACAGAGGGGAGGAGGTATTGGTTTATATTTGGGGTGTGAATATATGTATATTTTATTTTCTGCTACAATAAAGCCTAGACCTTTAAATTAACGTAAAAAAATTACCTTTAATTTTTCCCCTTTTTTCCTCGGTGTAATTTTTCAAAGGATAACTACATATTTCCATGGTGATCTAACTCAATTGTTAAGAATGTTGGTAAGTTATTATAAACTTTTTGATAATTAGTTTCTCATTGATAAAATAAACAGTCATCAAAACAATCTGCTCAGACGACTAAAGGTGGGTTGGATAATCCAATCTGTTGTTGATTAAACAATCTTTCTCCCTCATCAAACCAATTAAAAGTGGCTAAAGGTATATTAATCATTGGACTAAGAGTCCCGCAAGACACTCAGGTGATATACGTATTGGTCTCAAGTTCTTGCTTTTAAGTTTTAACTGAGGGTTGGGTACATGGCCTGTCTCAGGCTTCATAAGTATCAAACCTGTTCTTTATTTATACTGGGATATGAAGACTCATGAGCTTTCCTGTTCTATACTCGTATGCCTACTTTAACTTTTAGAATTGCGCATCTTACCCTTTATTTGCTTTCAGGGTCATGTATATCCAATACTTCATCAGCACATATTGTTTTTCTTTATATCTCTCTCTCTCTCTATAATATCATATAACCTACCATATCTATATTTGTCTCATTCTCTCCCTATATCATTCAGGTGTCCATGAATAATTACTCTTGTTTATATAGTAGCTCAACTGTTTTGCACCAGGCAAATTATTGAGAGAACCCTTCAATATTTTGCATGTTTAACATTGCCTAAAAAAATTCACAAGACAGCAACGGATATATACAAGTTCAACGTGACTCTTACGTTCACCATCCATTCAAAACAAAAGAACATTCTGTGAGATGGAATCAAAATAATAACGTAGGCAGAAAGAGAACTGCAGATATTACAACGTACACAAGCAAACAAAACCACAAAAAAAAAAAAAAGATTTATTCTATGTATCAATAAAAAAGTTACATGAACTAACTGTAGCATCCAAAAACCAAAAGCAAATTGAAACTAGTTCATTCCGTGGCCAAATTACCATACTGCCATGGATTAAATTCAATTGATTTAACATCATCATCAATGCTTCCCGAGTTATCTGCAGCAGCCCGATGTTCAGTGTATTTACCATTATATTGGTAGATTTCCAAATCACCCCAAGGAGTTGGTGTCACTTCTTCAGTTAAATCAAACCATCTAGGCGTGAAGCTATGCCCTTTCTCCTCTCGGCTTCTCTTTTCAGCACGCTGCCTCTCCTCCAAACTGAAAGGAAACAAACCAAAGATAAATACACCCTGGGAAACAACCTCACAGCATCTCTCTGATGATTGTTGAAACTCAAGCCCATTTCTATTTGAGAGAGGGGTTGACAGTGGCAGAGAAGACTAACAAAATCTCGGGAGTATATAAAATGGATCTAATTTCTAGTCACTGCCACTCCCTTGAGCATGAGAGAGAGAGAGATCATCATATCAATAAAGAAGGCAACAGAATGGTCGTTCAAAACCGAACCCCCACCTACTCAAAAGGAATTTCCATCCATCCCAGCAAAATTATTTAAATGGATATCATGTATAAATAAAGATGATATAGATCATGTTGAACTGTTGTCTGTTAATTTTACATTAGTATTAGTGCTTCTAAAATGCTATGCTAAATTTTTGGACACATGGGGACAGGAGAAACAAAAGAAAGGGTCAGTAACCTGCTCTTTTCTGCCCCAGATTTTGACAGATCACCCATCTCGAGTGCATATCTATCTGGGCGTAGACGAGAGTCTGATGCCAACAACTTTTTAGGGGCAGTGTCAAAGCTGTTTATTTTATGAGCAAAATGTGTATACTGAAATTTGTCATTCTGGGGAACATCAGCAACATGCCAAACCTGCAGAATAAAATCAGAGGAAATGACAATGATAAGGAACTTTAAGGTATTAGTGTCGTCACCAGTTAATATATCAGCAAAGTATAAGAAAAATTACTTCTTTATCCCAAGTGACATGGCAGACTATTGATTGCAATGGTTATAACTTCTAATCAATGAATTCACAAAAAACACTAAAAAATTGGATTGCAAGGGATTATGCATCTTGTCAATAGATATGTGCTAGAAACTGACAAAAGATACTTGAATATATCAGTGTCTTCTTGGATCACATCATGAAGTTTGTTCAATCTATTAGCATTTTAAAAGATAAATTCAAAAACACCAGCAAAAACTCAGGATTTTTAAAAAGGAAAAGGGAACAACCATAGATTAATTAGAAAACACTATTTGCTATACTAGAAAAAAATTAAACTAATAGAAATATTTGGAAAGTTTGTGAGTCCAATGTCACCACTTCCATGCTTGATAGGAAGAGAGAAGAAAAGAGAAAAGTTGTTCTTTTCTTCTTTTGAGGGGCTGGGACATGTAGAGTTGCTGGGTCCCTCAACTCTAACCTACCAAGCATGACAAGATAGGCAATGATTTTATCTTCACACAGTACAACAACAACAAAGTCTCATCCCACTAGGTAAGGTCGCTACATGGATAACATAATATCACTCGGCTGCATAAAAAATCAAAGTTTCAAAGGTGCTATTTGTCATCAAACAATAGGACCAAGAAAATAGCAAGATGCCTATGAAGCAAAGTTACCATGAATTTTAATTGCAAACAATTCTCAAGTTCATTCTGAAGATTTTTTATTAAAAAATCACCTCTTTCAATTCTGTGTTTGGAAGAGGCTCTCCTTCTGAATCACAGGGCTGATAACTCATTGACTCATTCCACTTCCCTGTCATTAATATTTTAGGCTCCTCGGAAGAATTATAAATATATCCATCCACTTCATATCGACCAGCACTACAACAGATCAGGAAATAAATAGGTCCTAATTAAAGGTTAGATATATTGACAATAGTAAGATATCTAAAAAGCTAAATGGAGAAAGGGGAGAAAGATGAAGTAAAATATAGAAATCCTAAATGAAGGCAGAAACGAAACAAAATTCAGGTCCACTCAATTATTTTCAAATAACTCAGTTTTAACTGGCACAAATTGGTAAGCAAATAGTGGTCAATCAAATCAAAGTCAGATGAAACATGAAAATTTTAATTGCCATATTACCCAGAAAATCATTTCAATTTCATTATACATTGAAGTCAAATATGTAATAGACTAATAAAATTGCTCAAATGTTGAAATCTAAATCCAATATAGAAATAGAATTATAGAACTGGTACAAACTAGTTAAAAGGTATTAATTTCTTTTTAACAAAGCAGAAACAGAAATGATACAGACCCAAACCATCCACATGGTTGAAAATATAGTACAGCTTTGTCTCCTGTTGTCAAATTTGTCATTATCATTTCCCCAGGCGAATCAATCCAAGTTCGGCCAAATATGAGGTTGTTAACCTTTGTAGGAGGTGGCACCAAATCTAAGACAACGCCATCTCTCTTAAGGGTCACACGTGTTCTGCAAACATAAAAGTCCTTTTTAAATAGCAAATAACAACAAAACAGGATAATTCAGATCAGAACAACTAGGATTAAATCTAGAATTCTTTTGTTGCATGACTATATAATGCACTACCATAAGATTGAATCTAATAGACTAATACCACAGTTTATCAAGATTCTTTATGGAACCTACATTCGCAAACTCATAGGGACTAAGAAAGCATTATAATTAGCTTGGAACAAATATGCCACATATTCATCAAATACCCACCATAAATGTCTCTACCCTACTCGAAAATATTTTAAAATCTCTTAAGATAATAGAGATGACATGAAAACTCTTTTAGTAAGAGTGTCATAGGTGAATGTAGCAATCAGAGTTGGAACTTGAAAGAATACAAACAACATCAGTAACAAGAAGAATAAAACAATATAACAGAGGAAATCTACTAAACAAATGCAATATATTTGTCACCTTCCAACAGGGTAAACATCAACAGAATTTCCCAAAAACTTGGTTTTCAACTTTGAAGTCACATCATATGTAAAATGCTCATTCTCAGCATGCGCAGCACTCATTGGGGGATGATGACTCACCTGAAATTTAAAATATTTTATTTATATACACAGAGAGAGAAAAGTAACAAAACCCATATACTTTGTTGTGAGCTAAGTCCCAAGTCACCTAACAAAATAAGAAAGAAGGAGAAGAAATTAATATTTCTTCCAAATGCTAGTAGACACATTACACAAGAAAGAACAGAATATTTCAAAGACACACGCAGAGGAGAGAAAGTGATGTAGAAAATCATGCACCAGAGAGTTTCCAAGAGAATCACATACTGAAAAGATACCTGTTCAGCAAGAAATGTAATTCCACCATGGTTAACCATTTCATAAGTCTCTCCAAGGATGGGATTAAAAGGCTTCCAGGTTCGTTGGTACGCAAAGTACACCGATATGGCCCATGATGCTGTGATGATTACATAAAGTACAACAGTGAATAAATACGCATGCCTATAGTTACTTCAATGCGACAGGAAGATTGAAGAACAAGAACTCCAACAACAAGCGGAGATATTTGAGGTCAGTAAACAAATCCTTGATCAAAACTAGTTAGAATGCTTCTGGTTTGCCATTCATTCCTATCTAAAACTATATCCTGAGATGACTTTTCAATTCGACTGGGAAAAGAGTTAAAAGAGAAAATAAAAAGGGAAAAAATAACTCACTTGCATAAACTAACCGCATGTATGGATCCTCTGATTCATCTGCTTGATCTAACAAGTAGGAGTACTCCATCAACTATTTCAAGCAATTTCAAATTCAATCAATTGACTCTACAAATTAAGGTATCATCAACGATGGCAAAACTAAAAGTTAGCATACCTCAGCAATTTTCTGAATCATAGTCATTGGTTCAAATATAATAACTGGTAGTGTCACCATTGATGTTACATCCGAGCCAATATACTTCTGCATCATCTTCCAGTAACCATCTCTTTCCTTTATATACAAGAGCCAAAGGGAGAAAAAAGAGATAATAATGTTCAGAATATGAGCATGTATGAATGAGGCATATGCCAAGGAAGAGAAAAAGGAAATCAAATAAAATAAAACCAAAAAATATGTCAGCATCCTTATCATTAACAGTTAATAAAACTGAAAAACAACACAAACAATTTAACTTAAGGGGGTGGTAACTTCCAAGAGCATTTTAAATGTGCAAACAAGGAGTTGGAAATAAAGAAAAAATAGAAAAATCCTGAAATTAAAAAAGCTTCACAAAAAATGAACAAAATTAAATAAACACCTCCTGTTTCCATCTTCCTCTCTGAGCTTCCTCCTCCGAATCTTCTTTACCTCCCTCTGGATTTATGACTTCTACATTAAGCCTAGAAACAAAATAGAAACATATCATTAGCTTAAATCCTCTCCAAATCATTGCAAATCTTAGTAAGGAAACTGACAGGCATTTCGGAAGCTGCTAGAATTGACTGAAATTCATAGATTTATTAGTTATTTTATTATTCCTTCAAATAGTGTTTTCGTTTTTTCTATGAAATGTGTTTGACTAGTTGATATTTCTTTTGATTAGGAACATCAAATTTTAAGCAACATGCCATGTCTTCTCCCCATCTAATGAAACTATGAAAGTAAAGTATTATCCAGGATGATGCACAAAATTGTGCAAAGCAACAATGTTTCGGTGTAAGCATTGCAATTACATGATAAAAAAGGGAACATTTTCAAACTAGGAATGCAGTCATGAAACGACAGTTGAAACAATTGGGCACATAGAATTTTGATTATTTGAGGTGAATTTAAGAGAGGGATTGTGAAAATTAAGTACCCATTGACTGATCGGTTCACAGCGCTGGTGAACATGGAAGACATGGCGGCGAAAAACCCCTTACTTTCGATCTTCTTCGAGGGGCTACCCATCTCTGTGTGTAAAGCTTAAACCCTAATTCAGAATACAATCTGATTCATAAGTCACAACCGAAGGAAATTGCCAACCTCCAACCTCGTCCAAATCAAATTCAAACTCCAACTCAAACGATTGAAGAGACAAGAGCGTGGGTTGTGTTGTGTAAAATGGAAAACAAATACTACTAGATTTGGATTAATATGGCATCTTCAGATTTAAATTATAAAATATAATATTAGTTTAATCAGACATTATTACTTGTGTTCTAATGATAATATTTTGTGTAACGATAGTTTATAATTAAAATTACAATTAATAAAAAAAATACTGAAGATATGTCAGAATAATATGTATTTGTCTTTTTACTAAATTGTAAACGATAAGAAAATATTTATAAAAAATTATAAGACAAACTTGGATGTAGTATCATGTAACATTGCCTTTAAGTATTTTTAGTAATCATTTCAGTAATTAGTAGAGTTTGATTTCAATAACTCGTGTAATAAAAAGAGTTTAATGGTAATAAAAAAATTAATGGATATACATTGGTTATAAAATAATAGGGGTATACATGTTGGATCAAATTTGGGAAAATTCATCATATAATTCAATTAAAAAGTATTGGTTTGAGTTGGATAGATTTTAGTAATTTTTCTATAAAACCCAACCCAATAATCAGGTTTGATCAATCGTGTTATAGAGTTTAAAAATTATAAATTTTAAAACAGATTTTTAAAAACAATTTTTTGTTAAATGTAGAATATAATTATATAGAATACGTAAATTTATTGTATAAATAGGTTAAATTATAATTTTAATCTTTTTAATTTTTAATTATAACATTTAGTCTCTTAATTTTATAAATTGATAATTTTGGTTTCTAGTAAATTATTATAATTATGATTAATAGAGTTATTAAATTAATTATAAATTAAATAAAAAATATAATCATTGAAAAAATTTAATAAAAGATTATGAATCTTAACGTGGTGTTGTTGTAAGTGGAATTACATGCATGGGTGGAGGAGAAAGAGGTATTTATGGAGAACAGGATGAACATAATATTGTGGAAAATTAAAGTTAATAATTTTTTAATTAAAATTTTAATAATTAATAATTTTTAGTTAATTTATAACTCTATTAATCAAAATTATTTGTTAATAATTTACAAGGGGACCAAAATCGCTAATTTATAAAATCAGAGGATCAAATGTTACAATTAAAACTAAGGATCAAAATCATAGATTTGAAAAACTATAAAATCTAAAATTAGAATTTACCCTTTATTATATTGTTATTAGTAATATTAATATTTTTTATTATTATATGATTGGATCAATTTGGGTTACGAGTTGACAAATTACAATCCGTTATTCAACTTAAATATAATTGGGTTGGGTTGGATTGGATCTTATCCAAACACTTTTAGTAAACAACTCAATATAGTTGAGTCTAATTGGATCATGGATCAATTTGGATCAAAAAATACTCTTATAAAATAATTTTATATTATCATTCAATTACAATTCATCATATATATTAAATTTGTTGAGTTTTATGTTAATTATCTTAAAATTTATACAAAAGTTATTTGTGACTTGATAATGTATTTCTTTTATTAATGGGAAAGTAAAACAAAACAACAAAGAAAATTACAGTCTTGTGTGAAACTCCTGAAGCGTCAACCAATATACGGTTTCTTAAGCTAGAAGGATAGAGCTGAAATAACGAAATAGAAGCTTGAGTTTGAACTCCATGCTTTCTTAGCCAATCAGCACAAGCATTTGTTTCTCAGAGTGTGTATGCTAAAATGAGATTATCCAATTATTTGCAAAAAAAACTAATATGTGAGATCAGAGAAGCAAGTGGGTAAAAGGAGGAACTCCCTTGGATATAAGAGTCAAAGCCACTTTAGAATCTGATTCAATAATCAGGTTGCGTAAATTTAAACTCCAAGCAAGGCTCATTCCATGTGAAATACCATGAAGCTATGCGTTGAGGATGGTAGTAAAACCATAAAAGCCCGAATGACCATGAATCCACGAACCAAACGATCTGACCCACCGCAGAAGGCAACCACATAACAATCCTAGTAACAAGTTTCAACAAAGCAGTCACATACTAGTGTAAAATTATATTACATTATTGTTAATGTATAACAATATTTTTTCTCTAATAAAATTAAGTATCGAAAATAATATTATTATTAATTATAAAAAAATTGACAAAATTAAAAAATGTTTTTTCGCATGCTAAAGTATTTTTAAAACTATGTTGATCCTGGCATAGAATATAACTGAATAAAATATATATTAAAAATAAAAATTAAGATGAATTTTGAAAATACAAGTTTTTTTTTTAAAACAAAGAAGCTTATTGCATTTTATTTATGTATCAAATTATTGTATTTCATCTAAGATAAGTGCTTCAATACACAGTAAAATATTATCAAAAGTGTGGTGAATAGCAAAGCATCTTGAGGCTAGCAAGCGAATGAGCAATTACGAGTTAAACATATATATAGGAGGTGTTTATGGGTAAGTTAAGATCGATTTTAATCAAATTAAGTATCTAACCTCATTAAATTTGATCGATTTGATTCGGTTTATTTTTTTTTTAAATTCAACTCATTCATGAATGAATTGGTTCGATTCAGACCAATAAGTTATCCATTTGATTTTGATATTTTTTTCTTAGAATTACTATTTTATATCATGATTCATTTAAAATATTCAATACAATTAACATAATATTATCGAATGTCTAACAATAGTAAAATTAATTCATTTAATGTCATCAACATAATATTTTAAATTAGACTAATACAACTTAAAACAAAATGTTCTTCAAGGAGATTTAATAGTTTGAATTACAATTATTTCTTACAAACTAATTTCTTACAATAAACTTTGTTGCAACCAGATTTGTTATAACTAGATTTGCTGAAATAAATGAATAAAATATGACTCATTAATATTATAAACATGACAGGAAAAAATAAATATGAAAAAAGGTGAAACAAATAATATTGTAGTTGAAAGTAATATATTAAGAAGTCTCAACACTTTTAGAAGTATTTAAAATCAAACCAAACAACTCTAAAAAATTTGATCGATTCAGTTCGATTTTGATCGAATTTATAAATCTAAACCCAAGACTCAACTCTTGTACATGAATAGTTTGATTTAATTTTAACCTAAATACATAAACGACATAATCCAAATTGTTCAAATTGATTTATATTCTCCTGGCATTTTTATTATTTATTAAACAAAAAAAAATTGCTGAATTGGATATATTTAAATGTAAATTAGTACCGAAAGAAATTTAAATGTAAATCAAAAACTAAATTTATGATTTATGATAAATGATAATAATATGATAAATGATAAAACAAAGTACAAGGGAACAAGTGACCTCATATGTGGTTGTTGAGATTGAGAAAAATACACAGAGGCACTGTAGATCAGATGCCAGATCGAACCACCAACACCTGCAAGGCTGCAATTTTTAATTTTCATTAAGATTCCCTTTTCACTTTTAATTCAAAACCCTAATTTTCTTTTTTCCACCCTCCAGCGTCGCCGTTTCTCAACAATTCTTACCCTAATCGTCAACCATTCACCGTTAACGATTCAAAAACCCAAACTTTGTGTGAAGTAGTTCACTCCCCATTACTCACTTGCTTTGAATTTCATTTGTTGCTTCGTTTCCCACTATGAAAGACAGTAAATCAGTTAAACTCAACCATCAACAACCGCACCAGAACGGTCACCTCACGCCTTCAAAATTCGCCAAATTGTTTGATCCAGAAGCTTCCTGGGACAAGGTTTGTTCTTTAAATTTCATTTTTTGTAGATCCATCCTTATTCCCAATTTGACCCCCAGATGTTTGCTAAAATTTCAGTTGAAACGAAATCATTAATTTTGGAAATGCTGAATTGAATTATTTGCCTAACTGAAACTTGGGTAAGCAAAAGAGTAGAAATGAAATAAAATAATTGTGTTACTGATATAATATGTTCTCAATTTCTTTTATACTGCATGGTTAAGAGTAAGAATCAACTCACATAGTGCTATCATGAATTGAGATTTGGTTATTATAGTGCTATCATGAATTGAGATTTGGTTATTAAACGTTCTTATTTTGTTTTGTTGTTCTATGCAGTAGTTACTTAATTGATCTAATCATATGCTAACAACCCATGTCTCTTTTTGTCTACATGTTGCCTCCTAGCAGGATCAATTGGGAGATGTATTGCATTGGATTAGACAAGCGCTCGGCCTTGCATGTGGATTCCTTTGGGGTTCCATACCTTTGGTTGGAGGCATATGGTTTATCCTGTAAGTATTTTTTCTCTCCCGGGTTAGTATGTTTATCTTATAGTTGTATGTGTCATTAAAGTTGTATTTGTATATTGACTGTAATTCATTGATCTTGGGATATTGCAATTTTGCAAATCAGATAATGGTCTTGTTTATTGTTTTTGATTGTCTACCAAATGCATAGATCTAGGAACATCTTGTCTGGATGTCCTGTGCTGGCATTGAGATATTTTTGGTAGTCATTGGTCACATGGCTTAGGATTAACTTTTGATTACGACATTTGTGAGACAAGGAAGTACATAGTGGAGGAGACAGTGAGTGTTATGGGAAAAGAAAGAATGGAAAATGACCGTGCAGATCTATGAGAGGGGTTTATGGGTGGAAAATAAATGTAGAGTGATTAAACTTTAAAAGTGATTGATATTTGACATAAATTAAGCAAAAGTGGTGGATGTTATAGAAGATACTGTTCTAGTTACAATACTAGGGAGATTGCCTGCATGCATAAATTTTGTTGTGCTAAAGCAACATTAACTCTAGAAATAAAGAAGATGGCCTCACCAATGTGGTAATATTTGTGAAGATTTGTTTATTGACCATTAGAAAAATATCTAGTAATCTATAGAAATAAATCCGTTAATGAGGTTCAGGCTACAGTAATCAAGTGACCTTTTGTTGCAGAAATCAGTTTTACTTTGTACAATCATGAATTTTATATTTGCTGTGAAGCCAATCAGGTCGTTGATGTGTTTGCCAGACATGGTTTGAGCATTGACAACAGTATAATTTTTTTTGTTTTACTCATTCTTTGATTTCTTTTCGAGTCTTAGCGGATGTAGCTTCGACCTCTTTTCCTAAAGGTTTTTGATATACTGCCCTCTCTTTGGGCTTCATCCCCTCTTACACCAAAAAACAATCACGAATTTTATAAACAGAAGAATTAATGAATTGTTAAGACTCTACTAGATATAAATTTTCTTAGACTTGAATTGTCAGTATCATGTTGCTTCTGTGACATCATAGAATGATCTTTGTCCAAATTGAGATCCTTATGGGGGTGTATTGGATTAGGATTTTAAAAGATTATTTTAACATAAAAAATCTTGTAGATTTTAAAGATTATGTAGGAATATTATGACTTATCAGATTTCTTTACCAGATAGTTTGAATTTTAATGGATTTGTATTATAAGTATTTAAAGGATTTAACAGAATTTTATAGATTTATAAGATTTGAAAGTATTTTGTGAATTTTTAAAAACACATTCAAAATAACAAGAATTAGTGAAAAAAAATAATAAGAAATGACAAGGTTTGGAAAAAAAAAAAAGTAGAATCAAATCAATATAGTTTTATTAATCTTTTAATAGCTAAATTGATTCTAGCTTTATGTCCTTCTATAGTAACTTTTCTTACAATAACATTTTCCCATTCTCACTTTTGGATTTGAACAATATAGATTTAAAATTATACGTTGGTTTTCTATATTTTTTAATTACTACAATTATTTCATGATAAATCCAATGACATTTTAAATGGGTAGAAGGGAGTAATGAGGGTGGAAAATTTGTAGGATGATTAGTGAATTATGTGGATGACGAAATTAAAGGTGACAATTACGGAAACATTTCGTCGAGAAGGTGATGGACATAATCAGTATAAGGAAAGTATTGTTAGTCTTATCACATAAGACAAACATTAATTTAGAAAACAAACTGAATAATGCAGAGGGAGGAATATATTTGATATTTTTTTCCCCAAAAGAATAGGAGAAACATATATGACACACACATCATGAAGAATATTAAAGAGAGAAGAGGGAATGTGTGATTAGAGAAAAGAAAGTCTAGTAACCAGTAGAAAAAAAAAATCTAGCAAAATCTCAAGGGTTTGAGTGAGATTGTTTGATAGATGTTTTATATTAAAAAGTCTGATGAAATCAATCGATATCCTTCTTAAAAAACAAACTATTGAAATTTGTATATTTTTAATACCTAAAGATTTTTTATAAGTTATAAAAAATCCTAATTGAATACCATCGGATTTTGTTGTCCTCATTAAAAATCTTAAAATTGTTAATTGAATACCACGACTTTTTTATAAATTAAAAAAAAAAGTCTTTTAAAATCCTTTGAAATTATAATATAATACACCCCCCTTAGTTTTTTTTCTCCTTTCTCTCAGGCTTAATTTAAATCTATCATTGTACTTTTGTGCCATTAGGAATGAAATGTGACACCACCTCTTACTAAATTTGATGTGTATTTGGTAAATGTTTTCCTGTTTTGCAGCTTTTTAGCGTTATCCACTGGAATTATATATAGTTACTATGCAGTAATACTAAAGGTTGATGAGGAAGAGTTTGGCGGTCATGGAGCCCTCCTTCAAGAGGGGCTATTTGCTTCCATAACTCTTTTCCTGGTAACGTACTATGTTGGTCATTGCTTTGTCTACTCTAGAAAATGAGGCTTTTACTGTTCTACAATCTGACTTCACTTTGGACATCTGTGCAGCTTTCCTGGATTCTAGTTTACAGTTTAGCGCACTTTTGATTGGCTGGGTATTGAAGCTTCAACACAGTTGAAAGATTTACTTGATTACATTTGCCTGAATCGCAATCATCTGCTTTACTTCTATGTAAAATGTTCTGATTTTGCAATGCATGCATGAACACTACCTTCTGCATTCCATGGTAATGGCTCTTTTAGTCAAACATTTCCAATGACACCTCGTACTACAGCAAACTGTGTGGATTGCAGAAGTGACGAAAATCGAATTTCTGTTTGTTGAACCGTGAAATAAAGTTGCTTGCGGGCAAATTCTGAAGGACCATTTATCCTTGATGTTTATGTCATAAACATAGAATACCCGAGTGGGTTCCCGCATTTTGTTGGAGTCTTAGTGTAGCTGTTAGGGGATATATATTTTATTGCGGGGGATTTTGGTTGCAGCTGCTATCAACTGATTGCTTTAAGGATCCAGTGTTGTGTATTTATGCATGATTATGGTAAAAGAAACCCGAAGATTTTCACGATCATGATTATGCTTTGTTTACTAGATAATAAATTCATTCTAGTTTGCAGATTTAGATTAAAGGGCATTGGTTGCGAAAAATGAAACATTGAAGGTAAAAAAAAAAATTCTACTATAAAACTAGCAAAACATCAAAACTATTTAAGCTTTTATTGTACAAAATATCGTATGGGCAGGGCGATGCAATTCCCCTGCAATTCATTTTTTCTGAGCAAGCAAGCATCTGCTATATGCCTATATCTGTCGGGGTTTAGATTTGGACATGCACCTCTTTTAGCATAAAGTTATCCCGAGCTATTGAGTTGGCTCTACTAATAAATTTAGCATCATCTACAACCGAAAAAAAAAAAAAAATTCAACTAATTGAAAGTTTATCAACGAAACTTTACAGGTCATTTTTCGTTAATGGTATTTTATTAAGGTTACTTTTGTGTTCCTTAGAACATGTGATAACTTGGGAGTTGGATTATCCTTGTTCACTATTGCCCCTGAAATGATATGTCGCAATAAATATTTTTCTCCATCACCTTTTTTATTTAGAAAAATAAATAAATTGACAATTGGCAGGAAATAAAAGTATGAACTAAATCCAAAAAAAAAAAAAAAATATAGACCAAAATTCTAAGTAGCGGAAATTTTTAGAGATTGAAAATAATCTAAACAATAAATAAAAATAAATGAGGTATGATAATGGAAACATTTTTTTTCTTTGGACTAACAATTGTGGACATCATATAAAAATTTAATGGAACATAACATAGACGAAAATCAGGATTCAGTGTTCCAAACATGGTAATGGCAGTATGGCACAGGCAATCATGGCATTAGTACACCAAGCACACAAAAATAACAATAATAATAAAGTGGGAGTATAACTCTGTTTCTGACATTTCATATTTGATCACAAGTGTTTCTACAAGATACATAAGTATAAAAAATACAGAGCTCATCTTGTATACATGATAATCGGGATTCTGCTTTACATGAACATCAATTGTCGTGAGAATTCAATACTCAATCTTGCATAACACTGACAAAAAATCAAATAAAAGAAATCAGTTGTCCATCAATTAACATGTCAACTTCTTCCTTATGATAAGTATTTTAAATCGGTTTCAGGCAAAACTGTTCCAGACTAAAAATAAGAATAAGGAGTTGAACTCTGATCCTTAATATACACTACACAAGCAAATCGGAAGAAAATTCACAGCTGTTATTGGCGTCGGGATCTGCCTCTAAGTGAAACAAGATAAATACGCCCATAAACCCACTGCCTACCAAATCTTGAGCCTGATTGCTGAAAAACAATAAAATCATGTGTCATGCAAATTGCAGCAGCATCTTTTGATTTTGGGTGCAGAGGATGAAAAATGGAAGAGAAACAGATATTCTCTACCACGCAGTCATCAACATGCATTGCAAATGATAGCATAGCCTTCTCAATTGTCTCTAATTAAATTAGAAATAACTAACAGTTTAGTTATTTTGAACAGCCTTTTGGAAAAGTTTAAAAAAAGTCTATATTGTTACCTCAACTTTTGTGCGAAATTCTAATATGCCTTCACACACATGACAATCTGCTCTGTGAGGTGACTCAATATTCCTGTCCATTCTCACAAATGCAAATACCTAAAAGAATATGAATCCAACTCAGTGCGCATAGCAAAATTAAACCTTATGTATATGCTGTGCCTCAAAAGCTGGATAGATATAAACATAAGTTGAGGGAGAAGATGGAAAAGAAACAAAGTAAGCTTATATGACAGTTATCACAATAACTGACCTCTTCTCCACAATTTGGACATGCACCTTTTAGTGCCGCCAAGTCATTCCTCCAAAGGCCTTGAAGCACCTTAGCTGTGAAAATGGAAAGTAAATAAAATACGGATATAGAAACACTGAAACAGTTAAAATGACATCAATGATTGAATATTTTTCTAAGGTTACATAGAAAATTTTCCTATAAGGATTTCCCAATTGAACTAAAATAAGGGGGCATTTGAGATATTGTTTGAAGTACACATTTGAAGATTAAGGCATAAGATGATGACGGGGAAAAACAGCAAAAAGGTTTTTACCTGAAGCTGAAGCAACAGGGTAGCCGATGAAATAACCCAGCCCAACGAAAATAAGGCTGTTCACCAAGGCCAGAAACCCTAGTCCAGATGTTTGGCTACCAAGTGATAAGCCTGAATCGAATGCATTTTGATAAGCCATTCCAATAGTGTATGATATGGGACCAACACAGGCTAAACTGCCAAATGCAAGGAACATGGCCCATGTGCTTGCTAAAGCAAAAACCATAGACAGATCTTCCTGCCCTACAACCACATCATTCAATATTCTAGAGAGAAAAACCAAGAAAAAAAGGAACACAAGGCAAGGAGCGCTGAACATTCTAACCAGACAAACACGTAGCAACTACAGACACTCAAAAGAATATACATACATCATCATATCACAGACAACCCTAAATTCTTGAGCCACATAATGATATGTTTGAACGAGAGGAAAGAAATAGAAAGAAAGAAAACACAAATAGCAATGCATTTTCTTTGATTTAGTTGTAAAGAAAACAAAAAGAAATGCTGGTTTTTAAAAAACCGAAATTTAGAGCCTGTTACCCAGCAATCAGTTTCTCATCCAAAATCTATTAAGTTTTCAAAATTACATCCAAAACAAGTGTTCTAAAAACCAAAAAACAGAAACAGATGGAAGATGTTTTATCATTCACTTCTTATGTTTTCTTCAAGTGCTATGTTTAAGTGCTAGGAAGATAAAATTTTATAATAAAGAAATATACTGAAGGAAGTGAGGAAGAAACACTTTCAAATGTATCAAGAGACAACAAAGTTTAGAAAGCAGAACACTGTATTTCAAAACAATAAACAAACAAGGTGTAATTTTTATTTCCTTCTATTTTCTATTCATTTCAATTTTTCAAACTTATTTCTTCCCTTGATTTTCTTTCTGCTGTACCAACAGAGGGAAAGAGCCAAGAAGTGGAAATACATAGTCTAGCAATGCATTCTAAAAACAATTGAGGGTATCATAGGAAGTGAGGGAGCAAGATACCGGTAAATTGACATAAATGTGGGATCACAACACAGGCAAGTGAGACAAGAACAAGTTAATATAGAATTACAGAGAAAATGAAATTACCTCAGCATCAGCAAATGTGGATTGCCTCCTTATACTGCACCGAGGATACTTGACAACTGACTTTGAACCAAACCATCTTAGTCTTAACTGTTCCATAATTAAAGGAACAAGATTAGTAGTCTAAATTAGAAGCTAAGAACTAACATGATAATTACATAGTGAAGAAAGGTACCTCACCTCTACTCTATCAAACATGTCATCAACTATGAGAGGGCGACCACTATAATAAGCATCCCGTGCCTATCGCAAAATAGCATGTTAACTAAGTTGGAACTAAAGGTGTTTTTATGTGCTTGAATATTTCTATAATAGTTTGTGTAATTCAATTTCAGAAAATGGTTTAGTTTAGTTTAGTTTACTTGGCAATAAAGGGCTTCGAGGTTCTCTTTGTTGGCGGTTTCGAGGGGGCCAACGTAGATGCAGTAGGGTCCCGCCGGACGTTGGTCGGAGGAGGCGGAGACGCGGTGGCTTTTGCCGGAGATTCTGACGTGGCGGGTGGTTCTGGGCAATTCCAGGACCGTTGATTGGATCACGTGAGAGAGGCTCGTGCCGGCCATCAGCCCACGCCACAATTCACAAGCCAAACCCATCCTCGCCACATAAATTAATCTATATTTCTATTTCTATTTCCCAATTGGACAATACTGCCCTTTCCACTTGCGGCCTAAATATCTCTCTTTGGCTCTACTCACCAAAAATGGAATGGATTATTGCTTCATTGTCTTTTGCTTTAATTTTGGATTGTTTGGACTTTGGAGTGGGTGATTTTCTCCCAAGAATTAAATCTTAGTTTTAATAAGTCATGTTTTCACTGATTTTGACATGTGTCATTAACTAATTTGACATCTTTAAGGACCAAAACTAGTCAAAAAATAATTTGGGAACAAAAAAAAAATCCTAATAGTTAAGGGATTAAAGACATGTTTTGTCCTTTAAATTAATTATTTACTCTAATAGTTAAATAATATTTTTGATAATTAATAGTTTTTGATATTTTCTTGTAAAAAGTATTTTTGACAATTATGAAAAATGAGAGTATAGATTTAGAATTTTAATATAAAATTAGTTATAGTGACACTTAATTCATCCTAAAATCGATAAGTTATGGAAAATTGCTAAAATTATTAAAATACACCCAATTTTAGTAAGTTCATCCCATCACTTCAATTTTAGCTTTACCAAGATCCTTATCAAACAATGTCCTACCTCACTAACATACTAACATGAGAATTGTTAAATGCACTTCCTGCACATATTTTTGTGTTTTTTTTCAACATTACCTTTTTTTGGAAACTAAACTCTGAAAAGTGTCAATTTAAACACTTGCTAAAAACAAGGATTGTATGGATCTATTAAGAGAGACACAAAGTAAAATTCCCTAAATGTCGTCATCTCATAATATCCACCCTTTACACTAAGAGAGGGGAGTGTTTAGGTTGTAAGATATAATGAAGGTCGATAAAGTTGCTTGAGAACAAAAGGTTAGAGTCGATGTATAAGGCAACCGTGGTGAGTGGATTGTGCATGACAATCATAGCAACTCCATTGCCTACGATAAAATGGAGCGTAGGAACCTGATCTCCTCTTCAATTATGCACGTGTAAACAACAAAGAGGAACTGTAACACCCCAATATTTTATTTATTGAATATGGATTTAAGGAAATATTTAAGGATGATTAGAAAATTATACTTCATTATCTAGAGGGATTTTTAGCACTTAATGCACATTTTAAAATAAAATTCAATTTAAGCTATTCTAGTTATTAGAAAATTTTATAAAAGTGATAAACATAACCCTAGGAGTTTTCTTGTAATTA
>PYAF01004757.1:2897346-2952924 GCA_007407185.1 Glycine tomentella
AATTCTCTGTTTGCATGTTTTCTACTATGCTCTGTATTATGGACTGTATGGACTGTATGGACTGTTTGGACTGTTTAGACGTCAAGTTATAAACTGGTAATAATGGTCTGTATGGCAAGTATGTGTGAATCACTTAAACTACGTTATTTGGATAACGCGTTAACGTTTATATTGATAAATCATTTTCAAATATTTTTTTATGATTTTCTTTATCATTTTTAAAATTAACGAGGACATTACTTGAACCTTCATTTTTCTTGTATTATTTAAAAAAAATATATAAAATAATAAATAGGAATTAAAGCGAAGTAGAAGCGGTTGTTTCAGGAACAATGGGGCACGATAGGCTGTGGTGGCAACAAAGTGGTACTCGATGGTGGTGTACTACAGGGAAGGACTTGTCAAAGATGGAATAGTAGTAGTAACTAGTAAGGGGAGGTGGTTGTGTTGGAAGTAAAAGGGTGGCAAATGTAGATCCTGGCGGTGAAGTTAATGATACAAAATAAGTTCAGGATGGAGTGACACGTGCGCAACAAAGGGATGTGTAAGGGAACATTCACATCAAAGGGAAGTTTTTTATGATAGTGTGGAGAGTGGACACTAAGCCAATGACATTTAGAGAGTATTACTTCATGTCTTTCCTGACAGATACAACCCATATTATTTTCTTCCAAAAAGTAAATTTTGAAAATCGTTATAACACTTCCATAAAGTAATTTCCAAAAGTGTTAAAATTTTTACACTTTTTGAATTTTAGTTTATAGAAAGGAGTAATTTTGAGAAAGGGAAAAAACATACAGAAATAGTTGCTCTTAGTAAATAGAAGAGTGCATTTATTAATTTCCCATTAACATTTGTGGCTAAAGCCGTCAAAATGGTCCAATCGGTCGGACCCAATCCTAGCTTGCATGGGCCCAGTGCCAAAAGGTCCATAAGGTAAAAAAAGGCCCTCATTAAAAATCCCACAGGGCTAGGGCTGGTCCATGGGCCTTACGTTTAATATTATGACATATTTTTTTAATACTCAAGCCAAAGTCAATCGAAATAAACCCCGAAAGAGGTCAGCCAAAAACAACCACGATTTAGTTCAGCAAAAAATAACCCTAACCAAGGTTAATCGAAATTAACAGCAAGCAATGTTGGCCGAAAATAGCCTCGGTGGAGGTTGACTGGATACAGTCCTAACTGAGATCGGTCGAACACAACGTTACCAAGGTCTGCTGAACACAACCTTGGTCGAGGTTGGTCAAAAAGAACCATAACTAAGGTTGGGTGAAATTAACCCTAACTGAAGTAGGGCAAAAGCAATTGTGGCCAAGGTTGACCAAAATTAACCTTAGCCGAGGTTAGCTAAAAACAACTCAATCGAGTTAGGTGAATAACAATCATTATCGAGGTTGATAAAAAAATAGTCTCGATTGATGATGGCCAAAAATATCTTTGACTGAGGTTGACCAAAAATAGCTCTGGCTAATGGCGGCTAAAAATAGTCTTGGCCGAGGTCGACCATAAATTAACCCAACATGAGGCCGACCAAAAATTAACCCAACCTGAGGCCGACTAAAATTAACCTTGGCTGAGGTTAACCAAAAACTAACCCTAGTTGAGGTCGAGCAAAAATAGTTTGGTCGAGGTTGGCCGAAAACAACCTCGATCGAGGTCAGCCAAAAATAGTCTTGGTCAGGTCATCCAATAGTAGTCTTATCGAATGTTGACTGAAAATAGCCACGATCAAAGTCGTCCAAAAATAGTTCTGGTCGAAGTTAGCCAAAAATAGCTCTGGTCAAGGACAACCAAAAACAACTTTGGTCGAGGTCGGTCGAAAATTCACCCTAACTGAGGTCAATTGACAATTAACCTTACTTGAGGTCAGCCGAAATCAATTTGATCGAAGTTAGCCAAAATTAACCTAGCATAGGTCAACCAAAAAGAGCTCCGCCAAGGTCAACCAAAATTAGCCCTAGTTAAGGACAACCATAAACAACCATAGCTAAGGTCTCGAGGTTGCCCGAAAATAGTCTTGGCCTAGGATGACATAAAACAACCCTGTCATTGGCCTGTCAAAAATAACCCTAGCCTAGGTTGGCCTAAAATAGTTCTACTGAGGTCGACCGAAAAATATCTTGGTGAAGATCAATCGAAAATGTCATTAATGAGGTCAACCAAAAATAACCCTAGTTGAGGTAGGTCAAAAAAATTTCCATCGAAATTGTCCAAAAATAGTCTTAGTTAAGATCAATTAAAATTAACCCTAAAGATTTTCGGACAAAATTAACCTTAGCCAACTGATTTAAAAATATATTTTTTAGATAGTTGAACAAAAAAAATTAAAAATTGCATGGCTCGTAGACTAACCCTAACCCTGACCCATATTAAGTGGGGTTGTATAGATCCCTCATTAAGGGGTTAAGGCCCATTAGGGCCATTATAGAATAACAAATGAGCTATCCCTATTGTCTTTTTTTACGACTTTATTTGTGGCTTCTCATGGAGTACAAAATACCATAGGCCACAATTCAACAAGTTAGGGTTAATGTTGTGAAAGACAATTATTTCCGTACTTATTTTTTTCTTCACCACATTCAAAACCAAAATTAAGAATTTATTTATTGCTTCCAAAAGAGTCAATTATACAAACCAAAAGTACTCAGAAATGGAAATAATTGCATTTCTTAGCATTTGATTAGTTGCATGTAATTAAGATTTTGACCTGCACGTTTTTGCTTAATAAGATCGCAAGATCCAACATAATAACAAAATTTATCCAACTAGATAACATTGATTACATAGATCCGTTTCAAATTGCTTGGAAACTTTTGCCAGAATGTTGGAGTTTGACCCGTTAAAAGTTAAAACTAAAAGAAATATATAATCAACATGGTCCGGTAGGATGGATAAACTAATACTACTATGAAGATTGACTTCAACCCAAAGAGAAAGGACACGTTAATATTTGAGAAGCATTCTTTTCGCAACATAGTATTTGTGTTTATATCTCTTAAAAAAAATATTTGTGTTTATATAAATTTTTTTTAATCAACAATATATATATATATATATATATATATATATATATATATTATGTAGAGGACACAAATGGGTGTCAAAAACCATATAGAAGAACATGTATTAGTTCCTGGACTATTCTAACAACCCATGGTTACCCAATATTAACATAGTATTTGTGTTTATATAATGAAATGAGTAGTCTGTTGAGTCTACTATAAAATCAATACTGCTGCATCCCTTTGGTGGTGATCATTCAACCACACGGTAACAAGTAAAATATAAAATCAAGTTATCATGCATTGCTTCATGATTTACACATTTATCTGCATCTCATAGTAAAGAAGTAAATTATAGTGTGCCATGTTGACGTGCGTGATTTCTATAGTGGATGTGGTGGGAGAAAGCTGTTCCAAACGAATTAAGAAGCCAAGCATAGAGAACTACAATAGGAAAATTTCTTTTCCAAACCGATTAAAAGTTTTAAAACAGCACAAGTATGACATGCATTGTATACAGTATTGGTGCAATACAAAGATGTTTTCTATTTACTACTTGAAAGTTTACAACAATACATCTTAATAAATAACTGATTTGATGGTCAGCTGCAAATGGTTAAACTGTAGATCTAGGATGCAAATGGTAGGAACGATGGGAAAGAAACAAGGTCTGGACTTGGGGACACGTACACGTTCTGAGCATTGGGAGTGTGCACACCATGTTGAAGAAAACATTTTTGAAGAAAGCATTTTTGAAGAAAGCATTTTTAAAGAAAGCATTTTCTAAAACATTTTTGTGCACACTATATAGTTTAGAAAACATTTTTGAAGAAAGCATTTTCTAAAATTAATTCAACCAAAGAAAACAAAAATCTCCCTATTGCCAATTTGAAACATGTCAACTTGCAGCATCCATCCTATTTCCAAATGTGTATATGAACAATACCTTCGTTTCTTGTCTTCACCTAATGACTATCTAGTGTAGAAATTTCAAAAAATAAAATAATATAGGATGCCTTAAATGTCCGAATGAAATAAAGTTGCCCTAGAGGAAATGAAGTCCATGCAAATTTCAGATTCGGATGTAGTTGACCTGCCCAAAGGAAAAAGATTTAGAGTGCAAACTTAGATTGGTCAATTAAACAACTAGATGTCAACAGTGCATTATTGAATACTTCTCTGCTTGACTTTGATCCTAGATATTGTATTTGTATACTGTCTGACTGAGATGGCTTCATCAATAACTAATTAATATTGATTGAGAGAATATTTGGACCGACAACAATGGAACAATTGACCCTCAGACCTTAGGCCTAATCACATTTCATAAATAAGAGTGATCCCTCTTGTTACTCTAGGTTTACATGTATTATAGGATTCTCTAGAGCTTTGGCTTTGGGGTTCGGGATCCATACATGAACAGTATTGTTACAAAGCATGTGAACTAAAAAACAATCCTTCTATGGATCAATCAGCCACCTAGAGAAGGGTATGTTAAATGTACTAAATCTATGAGGATATATCAAGAGACAAGGATATTCACAAGGACAGAGTAATCAAAGCCAAGGGGCTTTAGTCCCCCCTCCTGCTAGGTTCCTTTGAGAACATATACATTCCTAAATTGAACATACGGATTGAAAGTAAAATTAAGACAATTGAAAATATTTCATATCTTCTCATGTTTTTTCATCCCTTATACGTAGCAAATAATGCTACCCTAAATGGAAGAAATTATAAAAAAATGTTTAAATATATATTTTTTATTAGAAGAATGTTTAAATATATTAAATAGAAAAATGATTATACACAACAATATAAAAAATTTTATACAATTATTTAATCACAACTCATTATGTATAGCAATTTTGTTGACTTTTAGAATAATTATCTTAAAATAATTTAAATAATGATTTATGATTTGATCATCATGTAAAATTATTTTACACCATTAATATATAAACATTAAACTCTAGTTAAACCACAATATGCTATCACAATATACAAACAGTACAAAAGATGTAATTTAATTTTGAATCATTGTATGATGAGATAATTAATGTTTATAAAAAATATAATAAAATGCATACTTTCTTCGGTCACATTTATAAGAAAAAAAAATAATAATTTCACTCTTATTAAGAAAATCAGTTATGTTTATTAAATTGTATGAATCTCAATTAATTTTTTTTAAACTAACCTTCATTAGAATTTGATATCAAACATAAATCTTCTATAAAAGATATTTTGATAATAGTTGAGATTTATTTATATTTGAAATCAAGATATAATAAATTTTTTATTTATATTTGAGACCGGAATAATATTTAATTCTAATATTCTTTAAATTATATATATATATATATATATAATTTAATTTGATACATATTTTGCTATGGATAAATTTGATGATAAAAAGATAAAATCTAAAACTTAGATAACCGTATGATGTATTTAATTATTATAATTCATTTATTTAATATTTATTACTAAAATCATTTCAGCCCCTCGTATACTAAGTTTCTGAATCCGTCCCTGAGAGTGATCATGTTTTATTTCACTATTCCACTATATCCTTAAGTAGGAGACTAAAATATTCATGAATTAATATTAGTAGAGAAAAGCACCTATGTTATACCAAAGAAAAAATAAATAAAATAACACTTACACCAGAACATGTCATGTTGTTCTTAAAAGTGGTAAACCATGTTGAGTGTTAACCCTGAAGGTCATTAGTAATAAAACAGTGCAATCATAAATAAGATAAGGGAATTAAACATGAAAATTGATGGTGATTTTAATTGAGTGATACAGCATGTTTAGGTATATTCTCTGTCATTATCAATATCAAAATCAAAATCTAGACCATTTTGTTATTAAAAAAAAGAGTCTAGCCCATTCTTGTCACTTCCTAGAAAAAGACAAACATCAAGAGGATCAAGCATGATTCCTGATGAGTGATGACACCTTCACAACTAGCAAGGCTTACAATGTGACAAACTACAAAAGGACTTCACAAGGTACCATTCTCAAAAATTTAATTCCTAGCACTATTTTTGTGCATTGGCACTAAGGATGAAAATGGATCAGGTTTACGAGGGATCTTTGGCCTGGTCTGATTTGTTTATTATAAAAGTTAAGTTAAGACTTTTTCAAAAGTCTGTTTAAATAAAAAGGTCAGATTCAAGCTTTAAAATATTTAATATATATATATATATATTAAAATTTAAAAATAATATATTTATTTTTCTAAAAATATTTTTTCTTATTATGAAAGTGGATGATCAATCAGTTCAAAAAATCACCTTGAAAATCTCATAAAATGATTATTATTTATTTAGAAATATAAGTAAGATGTTGAAACATTTCTGTTTTAAAATTGTTTCTTTAATTTTTCTAAATTGATTTAAAGTGTTTTGTAAAATTTAATTTTCTATTAAAAATAAGCTTTTTAATAGGCTCGTAGTCCAACTCAGACTTTTAAATAGGTAAAGTCAAGCCTAAAAAAAGCCTATGACAGATAAATTGGTCAGACCAAACTTTATATTTTTAAATTAGACCAAGACCAGACCTATCAAGCCTGACCTGACCTGTTTCTACCCCTAATTGGCAGTTATGATTGCTATGATGATTATTGTGTCTTCTATATATCATCAGAATATGAAAAATTATATTCCTATAGTTAGGAGAGAAATAGGAAGAGAAGAGAAAGAAGTGAGATATAGTGAGTGATATATGATATAAACATATACAGAGAGAAAAAAATTATGAACAAGGGATGTAAAAACTATATGTGAGAAAACACCTAGTTAAATATCTATCATTCTATTGTAAGGAAAGGGAAGAGCCGAAGAGATGAAGTTGTATTTGGAGAAAGAATAAAAATAACTCAAGGATGGGAATTGCTGTGAAAATGACAAAGTGTGTTGCTTGAGTTCTGCATTCTGACATCTCTAGAGTCAATATATCCCTTTAATGTTATTTCAAGGGGGACTCTTTGAAAATCATGGTGAGAATGCATTAATAATATTTTTGATAAAAACTTGCAATTATTGAGGTTACCACTTTAAATTGTTTATTTTTCCCTCATATTTAAGTAACTTCAAAGATATTTTAAATAAAAAAATGTCTTCAATATAATAATGTACATATTAAGAATGTATTAATAATATGTATATCAGATGATGAACATGGTCATTGAATTATTACAAATATCTTAATACTAATATTTGATATGCTCATTAGTTAACAATATGTTTTATATATTGTAATAGCATCTTACTAATTTGATGTTTATTTAAAAAAAATGTATATACAAAAAAAAGACCTTTTAATTAAAGTCTTGCATGAAAATACCCGTTTCTCATACATCATTTCTCACGTGTAAAAATTGAGGTAAAACTAATTTGCAATTAAATTACAAAAATGTGTAAAAGTATTGTGTTTTAAAAATGCGCCTAATTGTGCTTCACCAGGTAAGATTACTAATTTTGTTGCCACGACCAGGTTGCACACAGTTGCCGCAGGGAGATGACCCTATAATTATGTTTGACCATCATGCTGAAACAAAAACAATATTGATCAGTGGTTCAACAACACTCTTGTCGATCAATATTAATCCCATAATGACGGAGAATTGGAGATAATCTTTATTCTTTATTTCTTTAGTTTGGGTATCCTTTTCAAATATAAAATATAATGTATAACCTAATTTTTCTACAAATATTTGGGTGAAGACATTAGTCCTGGAAAGGAACAAGAGCATCAATTTTTCCCTTTCAGACCAAGATTCTGAGGTCCCACTTCGATTTTTTACCAGTAATTCAGTTGCAACAGTTGTTAATTTATTTGATATATTTAAGAGCTGTTATGTTATCATCACCTGAATTATTAGCCTTTTGAGATGTTTCGTGACGGCAGTTGTAGATATATACTTCAAAAAAAATATATTCTTTTTTTGGGTATGATATTGGGTGGTACTTCATATGTTTGAGAATAGGAATACTACAAAGAAGGAAATTGCTCCTTAATCTCAGGATTCCCTCAAAAAATAAATAAAGAATTGGAAAAGACAGTGTGATGGTGTTTCCATGCCATCGGATTGGAAGAACAAAGCTTTTGAGATGTATGAAATTACGAGGGATGCTTGCTTCAAATGACTTCTTTTTTATCAAGCAAAGTTTTGTCTCTTAAACAACCAGAATTCCTGCCCATTTAATATAGGATTTAAGATTTTAAATTATATAGAAAAATGGTATCAATGAGTCGTTGATTAGAATAATATTAGATTTTTTAATATTTTTAAATAAAATATTATATTAGAATTTTATAGATAAAAAAATATGATTTAAAAGAAATAATTTTATTGAAGACATGTAGTCAAATTTATTAATAAAAATTAATTATCGATAAAATTAATAAATATTCTATATTAATAACATAATTAAATAATAATAATAAAATATCCCAACCTTGAAAACAGGATGAGGCATATGATGCCTACATGCCCACTTAGGTACTTCTGTGACATGGCATCATTACAGATTCCCATTGTATATTTTTAGATATGATTTTCCTCGAATAATAAAAATAAAAAGATTAAAATATATTTTTAACTCTTATAAATATAAAAAAAAATAGAATCTAACAAAATTTAGTAATTTTTGTATTTTCATAAAATTAAAATCTGTTATTTTTTAATCTAAAACTAAATTCAAATAAATCTCATATTTACGTATCATCTTCTTTTTACATGTCATTTTCTCATTCGTCTCATAATTAAATACTTTCTTTTTAAGATTTTTGAGTTAAAACCCCCATAAAAATGCAAAAAGACGTCACAAAATTTTGAATCTTTCTTCCCAAATTTTCTTCATCTTCCCATTCCCGTCATTCCAAAAAGACGCGCAAATATAGTCTTAGTGTTCAACATTAATTTTGTGTATCTTGTGTTGTACAGTTTTAGTAACACCTCAATATTCTTTGCCAATTACCATAATTCCTCTTTCCTTTGTTCCTGATTTCATTGTAATAGGAAAGGGAAAAAAAAAAAGTAATCTTCTTCCTATTCCCTTTGTCCCCAATCATCAAATGCAAGCCTCTCGTACCCCTACCGTAGACAAAATGGTTTGAGCCCCCATGGTCTGTCCTGTGTCTCCCCCAGTCCTTTTCCATTAATTTCCAAGAAATAACTTTGTTCTTGAATAACAGTCTTCTCAGGTAGTCTATTGTATCCCAAGTAAAGAACAAGCCAATAATGTGGCGTTCCATTGTATTTTCCCTGGGGTCCCTTCCCTTATCACAATCTTTTGAGTTTTAACTAATCTTTCTTTCTAAATCGCTGAACCGTTGGTTCGGAAAGTTCACTCAACTAAAATCTCAAAATTTAGTTGAGTGTGACATTGATACCAACCCATTCCGTTATCATTCTTGGGTCTTAATTAACCAAGCCTCTCAAATTTGGACGAGTTAAGACGCCTTGATAGCCTTGTTTTATTTTATAGTAAATCATCACATGGAAGGAATATCATAGATAAGGATGGGAATAAATGAATTCACAGACTCGATCTTTTTGGGGGCACATTGTATACATGGACCACATTGCATAGGATTTTCCCCATTAAACATGTCAATTGCTAATGGATTTTTTTCATGGACAAAAAATTAATTATTAGTTTATCAATTTTGTTTTAGTTTGAAGAATTGAACCTGTGTTTTTTTCATTTTTCTAATTTTTCTTAACCATTTTCAACCAATTTTATATTTTCTCTAATGATCACTAATGGTGTGTACCTATCTTTCATCTCACCAGCCACACCACACAACATTTAAACTGTTGCCAAGGTCAGTTATCCCTCCCTCTCCTTCTCTGATAAAAGAGCATGTGAAATGGTACCATCCCGGGCCGCTTTCGATCTCAACATTGGATGGGAGAGATAGATACAATTAAGTGAACTCTTTGTCTAAATTCGTTATGGACAAATTTTAAATACTGTTTTTTAGGTACAAGTTGTACTGTCTTTGGTTTTAATTAATCTACATGATAAAAGTTCAAATCAAAAGGATTATATAGATTATTGATATAGAACTTTATTTTTTTATTGGATAAAAAAACAAACAACACTTAAAAAACTGTATATTTGGGGAGGAGGGGTGTTAGGGGCTGTGACTAGTATAATTATATTCAAAGCATATAATTGTGTCAATATGTGAAATTAAAAAGGAATGTAATATTTTATATCTAAAGCCACAACGGATAAACAAGGGCAAGGTGGTCTTCTGAGCAATTTTTATAAATTCAAAACTCTCTCAACTGTCCTCCAACCCTGTTTGTAAAATCCATTTGGCCTATTAATTTGATAAAGCATGTACTCTACGTAAAACTAAAAATTAAGTCGAGCTTATATAAAGCGATGTCGTTTTACTTATAATTGATATGACTGTTTGGTACACTGTAAACTAATCAGGAAATCCCTTGTTGTCCATGCTTTCTGGGCAATCTGATTTTGCAGGAACCAAAAAAATTTCAAGGGGACCGACGTTTCCTCTGAGAGCGCCTGCCATTTTATTTCTTTTGGTGTTTATCTTTCTAGCACTGATCTAAATGTTGCATTGCTAACTCGAAGAGGGAGTTTTCTATTCTAATTTTTTTGGTATTGATATCCACCCTCCCAAGGCGCAGTTGATTAAGCAAGTCTCTTGGGCATGCTGCTGCTGGAGGCATGTTTCAAGATCACACATAAGGTTTTCTGGGTTGCTTCTCATCCTATATAGGCTCCAAACAACTTTTTTTTTTTTTTTTTTTTTTTGTTGAGGTGCAAGTTGTTATTATTGCCTTGGAAGTGGCGAAGTGCAGAGGTTGGAACAATCTTTGGATTGAATGTGATTCATCTTTGACCATTCAGGCTTTTGGCAACCCGTTGCTGGCCCCTAGTTTTCTTAGGACAGGAATTCCTTAGGAACATAATTTATCTTCCTTCCTATAGATTTTCTTAATTTTTCACTTGGGTTTTGGCTTTGTCCCCCAAGCTTTTTCTTGTTCTTCTCATTTCTGTTTAATGTTATTTGAGGCGTGTTTGGATTTTTGGGGTGTTTGAGGGGTGCCAACCTAATTGAGATTTCCCCCCCTTAACCCCCTTAATTTATTAAAAGAAAAATGCACTAGTGAGGATAAGTTGTACATTGATTTGATAAAGAAAACTCAAATTTGACTCCTGTTTTATCTTGTAAACTTAGAATTCTAACTGCAATCTTGTATTACGTGCAATTCTTAATTATATAATTATCTCTTGAACTTATCGTTTGACTGTTTAGATTAGTGTATTATCAGCTTTTATAATAAGGTTACGTATGTGGGGACAAATCATGAACATAAAATGTTTTTATTTCGTGAATATACCCCAAAAATAAAAATCCCACACTGGATCGTCCACATTAATAAATTAGAGGTTATGTGGAGCAACATCATTGGGCCACATGTATGATATTTGTTTGGTGTCTTCACTAGACCCGACCTGTGTGGGAAGCACATGGCATTGGGTGCCTTGGAGGGGCGGAAAAAGCTAGGAAGGATAGGACTAGGAGTCTAGGACTATGCCACAACCCCACCATCCCGCCATGCCCAGCACGCAATCTTTCCTTTTTTATTATTTTTTCACCTTCAGTTGCCTCTCATAATCATATTTCCACATGACTACCCAACCTGATTATGGTTGGTTGCATTAATACAATTTGAATTTAGGACCCTGCATGATGGCCCCCAATTTTCGGTTACAAACTAAAAATCGTGTCACGAATGAAAAGAGAACAATGCAAATCCAAGTGTGTGGCATGCATGGACCCCTTTCCCCCCACACGGGGTCATTACTCAACTGTACTAATAATTTGTATTAACGGCAATGACGTAATAAAGAACTTATATTTTAAGCTAATAACTAGGTTTAATAATTGTGTCCTATTTCAGTATATAACAAGATTATACGTATTTCAGGCGCCTCTTGATAATTACTATTTGACTATAATCTGATCTAGCTCCCAGATCAATTTTCATTTAGTGCCATAGTCAAACGGCTCTTCCCATGCTAATATACTACATCAACATATTTATCACACAAGTCATTTTAATTTACTTCCTACAGGTCTATAATTTCCGTTCCAAGTTCCACGTTTATTTTCTTGTCCAGTTTGAGAGAGTTACAACTTACACTGTATCGATCAGTGTTATTATATATGTTGATTGGCCGTGCCATATATATATATAATGTAATGTATATTAATTAAAGCTAAGGATTGTCTTCACTCTTCATGATAGGTGCTTGGCTATTTGTGTTGCAGTACACAATAAAAAGCGAGTAACATGCATGCATGTTGAGAATGCAATTTCTACCAATTCGTGACAAAGTGGAGATTTTCCGGTTTAACTTGAGCTTTACTTCGAATTTACTCGTTTGGCCGAGAATCCAAAATTTTACCTCCTTTTCCATGTTATCATGCAAGTTTGGCATATTTTGACAAAAAATGAGAAGGTTCCCACGACTCCTCAAATAATGAATCATAACACTACAAAGAAGACAAACAGGAAGCTGGCCATAGATCTTCAATCATCTTTTGGCATTTGGAGCATCCGATGCAGCTAATTTTGCTTTTCCAATTTCTTATTTTTCAAAAGATATAGACTGACGTTTCACTTATGTAATAATTTACTTATCCATTTTTTGTTATTATGCATCTCTCAAATACTCCTACCAATGCATTAACAAATTCGCCCAAGTTAATGAAGAGTTTTTGTAAAGAAAAATAATCAGCAACAGCAAAATATATACTTCCTCTATCTACCTTTTTCACTTTATTATTTGTCTCTTTTTATAACACACTCTTTTAACTCAACAAAAAAGAAGAAGACACTCTTATAAAATTCTATTACATTAATTATTTTTATTCTATGATATCCTTAATTAGTTACAGTATTTTTCTCTAATAAACATTAATTATTTCTTAATAAAAAAACAATTATATAAGTAAAAAGAAGAATGGAAGATAATTTTAAAACAATATCTAAATAATAAATATAAATCAATTGAAAGAGTCTTCTAATTACATTAGTGTATATATATATATATATAAAATTAAAAGAGGTTTGAGGGTGAAGGAATATATAACGCCGTGAGCAGGTAAAGTTAAATGTGTATAAGAATGTGAGAAGGAAGGAAGAGACAGGCGTAAATTACAATCCAGTGGTAAGAAAAGGTGTGGTTTGAAGTTTGAAGCATGAAGCTTCATGCATGAGATTGGTAACAGTACTAAAGATTAAAGAGTGAAGAGTACTAGTGGTTTAGTGGGTGCGGCTCGAGAGAGAGGAAAGAAAAAAGGGCTATAGAATGTGGATGTCTACGGTGGCCCATGTTACAGTTAGAGTCAATTGGGACCGGTGTTTAAGGAGCGATGATTACGGAGACTAGAGAGAAAAATAAAGGACCCGCCCCACACGTTGGATTCTCAATCCCCTTTGTGTCGTTTTTCCCATTCCTTCATCATTCATTCACTGCAACGGATCGAGGGACTTCTTACTATGCAATTTGCATTCCTACCCTCACAACTCCAAAGTATAATAATAATCAATTAAATCTTGGTGACCCTACACCATTACACACCCGCTCATCACGCCTTAACACCCCATATAGGTTGTTTTAACTTTTAAACCAATTCCCTTTTCAACTTTTTCACTTTTTTCCCCTTAATGCTCACCTGCAATTTGGAAAATAACTGCACCATGTGCAGCTCTTTATATATTCAAATTATCAAATATTAAAAATAAATGAATGACTCAGATCTCATTCAATTTTTTTTTAACTGCAGAAGATCTTCATCCCAACACAAAATGGTAAATACTAACATGTTATAATGCAACTTCTATATTTCTCTGTTTTCTTTTCCTTTCCCATTTAACACTCGCTCACGTACTACGTATCCGAATTGAGAATGAGGGTCATGCACCTTCACCATAATAATTATTCTAGACAATGGGTGCGAAACAAAAAAAAAAATAACAAAAAGATAATCCTTCTCTTATTAAATAAGTATAAGAAGAAAAAAAAGGTTTTCATATCACTCGCTTGTGAAGAGCGTGAATGGCAATCTCCAAGAAATGCAGTGAAAGTGAGGTGGTGTGGAGAGTGGAGCCCACACCCAATCAAGTATGTCTGAGTACAATTGGAAGGTGATCTATACGTGTTCAAGAAAAGAGTAGCCAGGTAGTAATACCGATATATTGTATGAAATTTTTTATTAAACATGATGTAAAATCATGTTGTGTTCATTTATGAGAAATTATTTAGAAAGAGAAATGTGTTCATTCTCATCTTGTATGATGAATAAGAAAGATTGGACAAAACTTGTAATTTCTTACCCAAAAAAAAAAAAAATTGTATAAAAAAATACATGTGTTATATAATATGCAAAGTAGCGTATAAAAAATGATAGAAAAGTTAAAAAGAAATTTCCAAAAAATGCCCCTGCAGTGCAAGCTGTCACTAGCGCCTCCCCTGCTCCATAAGTACTCCACCCTCTCCCAGTGACCAATCGCCTCTCATCCCCGAATCTCCCTCTGAGACAGAAGAAAACAATGGCTGTTGCCAACAATGTGCTTTGCATTGCTTTCATTATCACTTTAACGTGGGTAGTTGAAGCTCGAATTCCAGGGATTTACTCTGGTGGTGCATGGCAAAGTGCTCACGCCACCTTCTACGGAGGATCCGACGCTTCCGGCACCATGGGTTTGTAACTAACTAACTAACTAACTAACCAACCCATGTACTTACACACATCCTCACAATGTGGCTAATTTTAACAACATTGTATTTTGCAGGTGGAGCGTGTGGGTATGGGAACCTGTACAGCCAGGGGTACGGTGTGAACACGGCGGCATTGAGCACGGCGCTCTTCAACAGCGGGCTTAGCTGCGGTGCGTGTTTTGAGATAAAGTGCGCAAACGACAGGCAGTGGTGCCACTCCGGCAGTCCTTCCATCTTCATCACCGCCACCAACTTTTGCCCTCCCAACTTCGCTCTTCCTAACGACAATGGCGGCTGGTGCAACCCTCCTCGCCCTCACTTCGACCTCGCCATGCCCATGTTCCTTAAAATCGCCGAATACCGCGCCGGAATCGTCCCTGTCGCCTATCGCCGGTCAGTCCTACGTTACTTTTCTTTTGAACAAGAGAAGCAAACGTACTCTTTTAACACTTTCGTTTTATACCCATTTTATGATTAGTTAATTTAGAACGAACTAAATTGATAAAAAAATACTTTTTTAACCACATGTATAAGTATAATCTTGTTTGAATTAGATAAAATGAGTATAAATGATATAACCTTAAAATATTTTAGAAACTATTTATATAATTCAGTACATTATAAATTATGAGAAAAGAACTATAAATTATGGATTATACAGTGATAGTGGTAAAAACAGTTTTATATTATCTAACTTTAAATCATTATATATTAAGTCATTATGTATTAAGTTTGTTGATACTTACATTTTTTATTTGATGATAGTGCAACCACTAAACTCGGATTATTTAATTAAAGTGAAAAAGAAGTGTTTTAGAGATTAAAATAATGATTTGTAACTTTATTTATTTATTTTTGTAACTTTTTTCTTCTTCTCATACGTGATTTATGGATTATTTTGTTCTTTTTGGGTTTAAAGTCACGATTATTGACTTATTGTTAAAGTGTAGTAGGCACGAAAATTGGTAGGGGTCTCGTCTGGTCACAGTGTGAAACTTAAAGGAAAAGAAAGGAAGTACTACTAACTTGACCCTAACAATTCCCTAGGTAGTTACTAGTTTGTTCATTTGCCATACGGCTGGTGTTACTTTACCCAATGTGACGGTGATTTGTTTATGAGTAACATTATGTTTCTACAGTCCTCGGCATGGGCTGTGTCTGATTCAATTCAGTGGAGGAGAGGGGGGGGGGTAGTGTAAGGGTTCTTTTTTGTCACTAAATTTGGGGTTTCTTTCACTCAACCTACACCAATTTAGGATGCTCCTTAATTTCAACCTTCCCCAGCTAGTGTTATTGCAGTCCTTTTTTTTAAAAAAAAAAAAAAAAAAAACTTTCTAGTCACTTTCGGTGGTGTTATTGCGTTCTCATATCTAATGTGTTACGTACGTTAACACACCAAATAGATTTATTATCTTAATTACGTCCATCTATTTAACCTTGTTTTAAAACTTTAGGTTAATTGAGTATAAAGTACTACTATAAACTATTAAAGTATCTTTACTAATTGTGTTAGTTAGATATTTTGGTGGGGTAGTTAAGTAGTTTGCTTTTTGAAGGAGTGAGGAAAGGTAAAAAATAATGACTGGTTTTGGTTGGTATTTACGCAGGGTGCCATGCAGAAAGCACGGAGGGATAAGGTTCACGGTAAACGGATTCCGTTACTTCAACCTGGTGCTGATTAGCAACGTGGCGGGTGCGGGTGATATCGTGCGCACATACGTGAAGGGCACCCGAACCGGGTGGATGCCAATGAGCCGAAACTGGGGTCAGAACTGGCAGTCAAACGCGGTTTTGGTGGGCCAGGCCCTGTCCTTCCGCGTCACCGGCAGCGACCGCCGCACCTCAACCTCGTGGAACATCGCTCCACCCAATTGGCAATTCGGTCAAACTTTCACCGGAAAGAATTTCCGGGTCTGAAAAAAACCCTAATCAGAATCATCACCCATGTCATCAACATCAATGACATAATTATATTTTTTTTATTATGATCCTTTTTGTTTTGGTTCCCGCCATTTATTTACTTTATTCCTAGATATGGTCGTTTGACTGGAGGATAGTGAGTGACAACTTTTTAATTGTGACTTGGATGTTGTTGGGTTTTACTTTTTCTGATTGGGTGGGTTTGATAATTATACTTGGGGTGCGTGAAGTTGTAGTATTTTGAAGTTGTACCGTAGACCAAAGGGGTGTAATAGGAATGGAAAAGGCGAAAGGGAGAACGAAAGTGTTGTAGGGAACGCTGAAGTGGCTTAAGCAAAATGGTAGCCCGCAGCTAATTTGTACTTTTTATTGTAGAATCATCATGGTGTTATATATATTAATGTTACAATTTGCTCCATGAATTTAACTTCATTATTGAAAGCAAGTGAGGTCAGACTGCTCCGAGTATGTTTGGTTCCACGTTTGTAATCACACATCGTGAATCTTAGCTTAGAGTAATGTGATTTTATCATTTTTTAAGATGTTTGAAAAAAAATTCAGAGTTGAGTCCAAGTAAAAAACGTGAGTCCAACTTGAAGCGGCCAGGAGTACTTTCGCATCCCCTCAAAATCGATACATGCCTTCTAGGGAATTCCAACCAATGCAATTTACCAAGAACCCTACAATTGAAAAATTAGTGTTTTGTTTGATGCATTCACATGCATTTGTTGATTTCTCTTCTCTTCCGTTTTTTTTTTTCCTTTTTAAGGGGATGAGTGGATCACGTAATGTAGAAATTTAATTAGCAGAGTCAAAGCAAAAGAGAATATAGTAGGAGTAAATATTATTAGATCCAGCAGTCTCCCTAAAGAGCATTTATTATTGAAATAACTATTCGTAAAAAAATAATATTATTTATTAACCTATAACAAAATAGCACTTGTCATTAAATGCTAATTGATTAAGAGCATCTCCAATGAAAATTGTTTAAGTTATTTTTTTATGGTTTCACATTGTCATATTATTGTAAGAAATTTATATTTAATTTTGTTCCACTAATAAGAAACTCACTTTGATTTTATTTTTATTTTTACTTAATTATTATTTAATTATAATAATATTGTTGTGTGTTAAATAAATATTATTTTTATTGTTAAAAAACAATTTCTTACATGATATACAAATCTTATTTTTAAGAAACTCTCCCTATATTACATAAATTTATTCTAATAAATAAGACAGTATAAAAAAAAACAATTTCTTTACTAAAGAAACCCTTAAAAAATCTCATTGGAGATACCTTAAGATAACCATCACAACAACTTGTTGACAAATAATTAATGAAAGGTTTGAATTGATTAATTGAAGCAGGTAGGCTTAAATTCCAGTGGCAACTTTACTGGACTAAAAGGGAAGTGGAGCAAATTGGCCTTTATGACCTCTTAACAGAAACCTTCTTAAAATGAGTCTAGAGCGAAATTTTTAAGACAAGGTCCACATTGTGGATAGGAATTTGAATGAAGGAACGCATGTCATCTGCCTATTTGACTATTTGGAATGATTATGGCCATGACATTAAATTTTCAAACTTAAAAAACAATTTCCACAATTCATTTCAGTTATTTTATAATATATTTAATTGGTCTATAAACTAATAAACAGTTCAATTAAAATAGAGTTATTTAGTAAATGAACTAAGTTCATTAACTTTTTTATATACAATCCAAAGTAAGGTTTTAATTTATAACCTTTTATATTTTTCTATTTTTACATTCAAAAGACTCTAATGAAATTTATCATTTATTGTCTTTGTGTAACACATACATATATTTCCAATTGTTCCCCTCTTCATAGCTAGCTTGAGCCAAAAACCAATCGATGTTGTGATCCCGCGAGTTGAATGAATGGGTCACATCATAGCATTTGTGCTTGAAAGCAAAGACGCACATGGGTGGGGTTGAATGGTTGATTGTTAATGCTATCCAACGGCCACGTACGTGGAGACGAAACAAGTAAGTTATGTTGCCCTACAACTTCTGCCATCCTATCTCTTTACTTTGTTCAAATGATGGATGGATATTGCAGACCAAACAACTTTGGATACCTAGTTACTTACTCTCAAAAAGTTGGCCTTGGATACCCATTGCTGCATTCCAAAGCTGGAGTAGTGCCATCACTTCATCAAATTCTTTTCCATGGAAAACCATCACGCACAAACACAAAAGCTCATTTTAATTTTTTTTTTTTATATATATACTTGTTCTAAAGGTAAAGCAGATTTTGTTGTATATGTTATTATCAAATTCAGATATCATGTATCACAGAATTTACAATAACTTACTAATATTATTCAACCAACTAATTACTGAGCTAGACAAGGTAAACCGGATTAAGATCTTCTTTTAAACTTCAAAATATTTTTTTTCACTCATTAACAATATTTGAAAAAAAAAAAGTTAAAACTTACTTGATAGATTATATTAATTTCATAGTAGTTAATACACCTTTTTTTTCATAAACGAAGCCATTCACTTTATTATAATTTTATTTTTTTATATAAAAGGTTCCTCTTCCCTTTGTTTACCCGTATTCTTCCATGCCACTACTATTTTGTCTTTTCTCTTCTCTTTAGTGAAAAACTTATATTCGAAGAAAAACAGTTGCTATAAGTATATAACATGATTCAAAATGGTCTCTTAACATCTATTGAGGAAAGAATACTTTGAAATAATTACAAAAATAGAATTTAATATGCATGACGGTGTAACACATTCAATCACAAATCACAATTGAAATTAATTTAAGATAATTATTTTAAAAATTAACAAATTTATCATACATTCTTAACTGTGATTGAATATGTATTTTTTACATTATCAATACATAACCCTTTTTCTGATAAAGATATTTTCAAAACTAAAATTAATTAAATCTCAAATGAATAATTCCCAACCAAAAATAAATAAATTGATTCTATTTTTAAAAAAATTAAAAAGTTAACTATAATAATTTAGAAGTGAATTTTCATTTCAAAAAATTTAAAAGATAAATTTTAATAAAATCACAATAACTTAAATTAATTTTTTAAAAATACTTTATTTTAAAACTCAATTTATTGTTTTGGACGAATTTTTGAAAATTCACTTTAGACTTATATAAATACTGACCAGCCTTATTAGTAGCTTTAATATATTTATTTTAAGACAAAATAAAAGAATCTTATTTTTAAATATTTTTTAAAATATAAAATAAATAAATGATATCATTTTTTATAATTATTAAAAATATACGAATAAAAATAATTAAAAACATTTTCATACCAGAGAACCTGCAAATGTCGTTATCATTACTTAAAAGCGTGCCTAAGAAACAATTGCAACAGGCAAAACAAATCATGAAGGCCCTGTGATCGTAGGACTGTTACTAAATTGGCTATTATATTCACATCATGCACTGCGTTACAAGACAAATTTACGCGCTTTAATCTATTTCCTTTTACGGTAAAAAAAAATATTTATTTGGTCTCTCTACTTGTTCCAACTTTATTGTTTTGATCTTATACTTAAAAACAAAAAAAAAGTTTTTAACTCCTGTACGAATAATTCTTTTATATTTTAATATCTATCGTTAATTGTCATGTAACTCCGTTAGCTTCTTTTTCTGTCGTAGAGCTGTTAAAATTTATTTTAATTGGGTGGACCAGCCTCTTAAATATAAGGTGTAAAAAGAATTGGGTTAATTGGCTCCTACTTGATGGGCTAGCAGGTCAAGTGAGTCCATGAATTGTTAGCTCAGTATTATGTATTTTTCTTCTTGCATTCTCACTATTGAATCATGTACCTTTTATTATATTCCGCAAAGTTTATTGCAGAATATAAAAACATTTTTACATTTCGAAATAAATGGATATTTCAGAATACAATAAGAAGTGCAGGACAGGATTCAAATAAGGGGGTATAAGATTCAAATCTCCAGTATTATTTTTTAAAATGTATATAAATTTAGACAAAAATGGGTTGATTTGTCTCGGCCCATTGGGCCTACAAGTCACACTAGACCAACAAAATGTAGCCCATACGAAATTCACGTCAACCCAGCCCGTTTTTCACATCTTGGCATCAATGTATGGTGAGTTGGCAAAGCATTTGTGTAATCTCGATGGGAAGACAGAACCAAAATATTGGAGATGAATTATGGATGAAGAAATACCTTTTTATTGGTAAAAAATTTGAAAACATATCAATCATTCACCTCTAAAACTATGTCCTTACAAAGGGCCGAGTCAACAGACTAGAAATATATTCTCAACAGACTAGAAATATATTCTCATATTTCTCCAACTAGTTAAAAATTCAAAGCAAGAACAAAATTTAATATGATAAACAGGCCTAGTGTGTAATGACAAAAATTATAGGCAAACAAGACTGGACTGAAAAAACAAAAACACAAATATTTTCGTTAAGTATAGTTTCATTATTTTCCGAACACAACTAAAAAAAACTTTTAACTAAAGAATTTATGTAAATACGAAATATTTCAGATTATAAACACCTTTTATCATATGTAAGAAGAGATTTTACTTAAGAAAAAACCACCGACAGGCACCTTGCATGCATAGTTATCATATATCATCACTATGTTATGTCTGGAGAGATCATTAATAAGTAGAAATCAAGTGGAAGCAGTAGTACACTTGAAGTTTAAGTTATTTACATCATTATATTGGCGTCACTGGTAATGGCTTAGTTGCGTTAAATTTTTATATAATGATTAATGAGGTTATTGTGTCCTTACATGAAGAATCGAATAACCTATACGTTCGGATAATGACTTTGATTCTTTTAAGTAAATAAATGCTGAATTGAAATTTTGAGGACAATTCATTGCATATGGTAGTCTAACTTGATATAATGAATGAAGGGAATGCCAGATAACTAACATGGCACGAATGATAAATGCAAGTTTAGCCTAAAAAAATGCAAGTACTAGTATCTTACAAGTATTAATATGGGACAACTTTCACTTTTTGCTGTGTTTTTTTTCTTCTCTCACATGAAAATTAACGCTTTTGGTTTTTTTTTTTTTTTTTTTTGTGTGTGTGTGAGAAAGAAGGCCTAAAGCTTCAAGAAAAAATATTTATTAATAACCACGAGGGAAGTTAATCACAGATGCCATTACCGAAAAAGATAATGCTTTGTTTAAACTTCGAATACTTGTGACTATATGTGTATTATAATCTTGAGGATTTTTATGAATGTGTGTGCTTTTATTTGCACGTTGTTGTGCTACATAAAAAATGTACCTAAATAAAACCCCCAAAAAATAATTATTCAAGAGAAAACACCTAATTAAACTTTTATTTTATTCCTCCTGTAGTTTCGCATGGCGGCTTATATTTTTATATTACTTTAAGACCATGGGACTCTTGCAGTTTTCTTTTTTCTAAAAAGTAAAGTTAGCTATTCTGTCTTTATGCTGATTAGAGTATTTTTAATGGAAATTGTTTAAGTGGATTTTTTAAGTTATTTTGTGACTTTTATATTTTTTTAATCTAAAAAATGTCATGTAATTGTAAAAAAATCATACACAATTCTATTACAAAAGAAATTTATACTTTTATACTTTTTTATATTTTACTTAATTATAATTTAATTATAATATTATTATATGCTAGATAAATATTTTTTTTGTTATAAATAATTTTTTTACATAAAATATATATCTTATTTTTAAGAAATTCTCATTGACACATTTTGTTCTAATAAAAAATAAACTGTTTTCAAGAAACTTTCATATAACGAATTTCAAAAGTCAATATATTTCTATTCTTACTATTAGAAATAAGCTCAGGAAAAGTCTTGTTCGTTAGAATACGTTTGATTTTCTTCGATCTTCTAACCAAATTTTCTAGCTGATTTATTTTAAGGGAAATTTAGTTATAAATTATTAAAAATAATAGCTTATAAGTAAAAGTACCCCTGCTGAAATTTCATACTTAAAGAAAAAATGGTGTCATATGAGGGAAGACGGCGTCAAGAAAGGCAAAATATGTGCAAAATTTCGCAACACCCATTTGAGCTATTCCATCAGAAGGACCCCACAACGGTGTCTGGCGATGAAGATAATTATTGTTGAATTAAATCTGAAGGCTCCGCAGTCACAATTACACCAATCGCATGGACAGCAGCCACAGTCCACGGCGATGACAAATAAAATACGTTCTACTAAATAAAATATCTTTTTTAGTCTTCATGTATTAGATTAACATTTCAGAAAATTTTAAAAGATTTTTTTAGTAAGAAAATCTTATGATATTTAATCGAGATTTTTAAATGATATAAATAAATCTTATGATATTTAATTAAGATTTTTGATGAAGGCAACAAAAGTTGGTGTCGGTGATATTTAATTATGATTTTTTTATAATTTATAAAAGTATTTTAATATTAAAAAATATACAAATTTTGATGGACTGATTTTTTTCATCAAACTTTTTAATACGAAACATCTATCAAATAATCTCACTTAAACCCTTAAGATCTTCCTACATTTCTTTCTTTCTTTTTTCTAGTGTTTATTAGACATTCTTTTATTTTATTACGTATATCCTCTTTTCTCTTTAATATTCTTCAATATATATGTGTTATATGTGTTTTTCTTATTCTTTTGAAATCAAAAAATGTCAAATATATTTATCACTTGTGCAAATTTCTGTTTATTTTCTAAATTAATGTTTGTCTATGTTAAAGTTAATCATGCTTTTCTTATATTAACTATGTACATACATCACATTTTTTTGTAACTATCATCCTTAATTTTGTCATCCACATTACTCAATAATCCTTTTATAAATTTTTCATCATCACCACTCTCTCCTACCCCATTTAAACATGTTATTGGATTTATCATGAAATAATTGTAATGATTATAAAAAATAAGAAAATCAACGTATAATTTTAAATTTATTGTTCAAATTCAAAAGTGAAAATGAGAAAATATTATTACAAAAAGAGTTGGTATACGAGGACATAAAACTGGAATCAATTAAATTATTAAAAGATTAAAAAAAGCTATATTGATTTTACTTTTTTATACAAACCTTATCATTTCTTATTATTTTTCAATAATTCTTGTAATTTTGTATATATTTTAAAAAATATAAAAAAATCATTTCAAATCTTATAAAAAATCTACAATTCCTTTTAAATCTTTTAAATTCTTATGATATAAATCAATTAAAATTCAAATTATCATAAAAAATTTGTAAAAAATTAATAAATCATAATATTCCTACATAATCTTTAAATTCCAGTAGAATTTTTATGCTAAAATAATTTTTTAAAATCTTAATCCAATACACTCTCTTACACTTTTAGGATTTTTATTTTTAGTCGTTACTTTTTTTATAATAAATAAAAAATGTTAAGAGATTAACAATAATAATGATAAAAATTAAGAAATGTTGATCATTAAGACAAAAATTCAAGGACAAAAAAAATCCAAAAAATTAGAGGCTAAGAAATAATAAACCAAAACATTCAATTTTAGATTTTGAATATGATTTTCTACCTCTCGCATGTGATTCAAAAAATTAAAAATTACAACTTTCACATCTTAAATATAATTCCTTGTTTATTAATTTATTAACAAATACTTTTTAAAAAATATTTAGTTTTTTACTAGGGAGAGAAATTATTCATGTACAACTTTCAAACATGGTATTGTTCATCCAAAAACTTATATAGGATATTTTGATAAAAAAAAATATACAATATTAATTTTCTCTCTCACATCATTTATTGTGTTTCATATTTTTTTTAAATAGATTTTTTTCTTGTCTTTCTACCTCTCTTAATTGTATAAATAACATTTTTTTATTTCTTTAATCCCTTTTTAAAAATAATAAGTAAATAAATTCATAAATTTAAATTTAAACGAAAAAATCTCCTTATTTTTGTCCTGTCTTGTAATTATAGTTTATTTTACTCTTCTTCTCTCAAGGACATGTATACTTTTTTTTTTTTGTTAAATTATAATTTTGGTTATCCAAGTTTTTCAAATTTATTATTTTTATCTCTTTGATTTTTAATTGTAACATTTGATCCTTCTAATTTTATAAATTTATGATTTTAACCCCTATAAAATATTAACTAAAAATTGACTATTATAGATATTAAATCAATTATAAATTAAATAAAAATTATTAATTATTAAAAAATTTAATAAAAAATTATCAACTCTAATGTGATGTTATTGACGTTGGAGTCGTGTGCGACAATGAAGATAAAGGAAACATTTATAGAGAAAAAGAGGAATGCAGTGTTATTAAGATTATGATTAATAATTTTGATTAATTTATAATTAATTTAATAATTAAATTAATCAAAATTATTTGTTAATAATTTATGAAGAAAATCAAAATCACTAATCTATAAGATTAAGGGAACCAAAATTCAGATGGATAAAAATTATAATTTAATATTTTTTTAGAGCGGGCATGTATACTTTTAAATTTTCAATTGCATTCTTTGTTTCACATTTTAATTATAAAGTTTTCACTTTATTTTTAATCTATTTCTTGATTTTAAAGATTTGCATACGAAAAACTAAAAGATTTTGTATAAAGTTGTCACTTTGACTTCTTGATTTTTTTTATATAAAAAAATAGCACCGTTAAAGAAAAGTACCTAAAATATTTTTATTGAAAAATCAATGGCTCTTAAAAAGTAAAAACGTTAGCATCTGAGGTAGTTGTTTTAATTTGTAAGTAGAGAAGATTTTCTAATATAAACACTCTAATTTTATGAGAGTAGAAGTCTTTAAGTCTTGGCTAAAAAAAAGTTTTAGTCTTAATTTTATAAAACGTTTTTTCCCCTGCAATTTTATAAAACGTTATTCACCCATTAATTAAAAATATGTTTAAAATATTCAAATAAATAATGTTTTGCAAGATTAAGTCCTGAATTAAAATTTTATAAATTTAAATATTTTCACAACCAAAATTGACCGTCTTAAAATTTAAAATGGAATATATTTGTGAAATAACATTAAACATTTCGATTCTTAATCTATAAGGAAACAAAGAAAAACAAAAAACTAATGGCACGTTCTCTTATAATATACTCTCATTTTGTTATCATTTCGTTTTCTTTCTCATTCTACCACAACAAAGCCAATAGCCTCCTTGTACTTTATAACTAAATTAGTATTTTTCGTCACACTTACACACATAATTATCTCTATAATTTTTCATTATTTAGTTTTATACTCATTTACCACTTTTACAATCAGGCGAGATGAATTTATTTTTTACAACCAGCATATAAAAAAAATGCCAATTGCATAATTGAGATCCTATGTAAAAGCATCAATTAACAACGTATCATTTGTTTACCAAAAACGTATCATTTTCTTCAAATTCATACTTTATTACTTTATTATGATTTTTTTACCATATCATAAATATAAATATGAAATATTTACTAATTTTGTCCGTAGTAGTATTCCTTAAAAGAATTGATTAATCATACTTAATGAAGTTTTACTTTTTAATATATATTTTTTTTCATTTGTAAGACTTAACCTTAAAGTTTTAAATTTAGTTTTCCTCCAACTAATATTATATCATATTAAAATACATTTTATCTATTATTTTTTAATTTCAATTTGATAAACAGTTTCACTTTACTCTTTTAAAATACTATTACACTACATTCATTGTTTTTGTCAGTTTTTTCATACAAATAATATTAATATTGATAATATAATAAATATATTAAGTTTTAACGAAATAATTGGATATAAATAGAAAATAATTTTTTTGCTAGATTTTTACTTATTTTCGAGCAATTAGTCGGGATCCATTTTCTGTTAAAGTTACGTTTCTTACAGTTTTTTTTTTTTTTATACTGAATTTACCTTTTTTTTTATGTCATCAATTGACCAATTTAATTTAATGTATAATAAAATTGAATGATGATAGAGGTCGTAAAACATAAAACCAAACAAACCGAAATAAAAAAGGGGGAGAAAAAGCATAGTATTTTATCCATCTTCCTCTGTCTAATTCTGAAACAAACAATGAAACATTGAGTGGCAATTTCACTGTGTGGAATGTTCTTCTTCTTCTTCTGATAATAATAATGAAGTGTTTCTATTTCTCAAACGGAGAAGACGAGGATTCCGTGGGGGGAGGAGCGGCGGCGAGTTCGCGCGGCGGCTCCACCTCGCGCGTGTCGTGGGCGCGTTCGCTGAGCCTGATGGACACGCGCAGTAGCAGCCGCTCCCACTTTGACTCCGAGTCAACGGAGTTCTCCGACACGGTGGACTTCCACCACTTCCTGGCGCAGCGCCGCGCCAACGATCTCCGCCTCTTCTCCTTCTCCGACCTAAAATCCGCCACGCGCGCCTTCAGCCGCGCCCTCCTTGTCGGCGAGGGAGGCTTCGGCTCCGTCTACCGCGGGTTCCTCGACCAAAACGACGTTGCGATCAAGCAGCTGAACCGCAACGGCCACCAAGGGCACAAGGAGTGGATCAACGAGGTGAACCTGTTAGGTGTCATGAAGCACCCTAATTTGGTGAAGTTGGTTGGGTACTGTGCCGAAGACGATGAGAGAGGGATACAGAGGCTTTTGGTTTACGAGTTTATGCCGAATAAGAGCTTGGAGGATCATCTCCTTGCAAGAGTGCCATCGACGATAATCCCTTGGGGAACCAGGTTGAGGATCGCGCAGGATGCGGCGAGGGGTTTGGCGTATCTTCACGAGGAAATGGATTTTCAGGTACAGTGTTTGTCATGGATTGTCACTTTTTTTGCCTTTGTCGTGTGTGTATTAATCAGGTTATTTAGGTTTTGTCTCTGTGGTCATTTATGTGATTTGATTTCAAAATAAAACATGTGGGTCTTTATTTGTGCTTAAAACATTTGCATGCTTGATTTTACATAATTGATTTTTGGTTAAATGTCAATTGGATGGATATCTTTATGGAAGAGAGTTTTTGTCATAAATAGAAGGTGAGCCCGGTAATGTTGCGACTTGGTAACCAATTGAGTCTGCAAACAGTCTCTATGCAAAAGAAAGGTTGCGTTCATTATCCTCCCTCACACCTTTGCGAACTGAGGAGCCTCTGCGGTACATTAGTATTGCTGAAGTGAATACAAGTTGTTTCATGTGTAGAATTAAGTTTGAGAGATGGTTTGGATGTGGAATTAAACGAGAATGTAGCAAGAGCAAAGGTACTATTATTAGGTGGGGAAATTTGCATCCGGGTGTACAAAATGTGCAACTAAATTGGGCAGGAAATCATTGATCAGGATTCTGGATATTCAATTAATGAGTTTTAATTTGAAGTGCTGTTTGTGAACTTTTTGTTAGTAAAGCAAATGTTAAGGATTGATTTTTTTCTTTGTTTGGCTTTAGGTTGAATTAGAAATATAAAAGAGTGGTCAAGATTCAAGAAATCTGTGACTTGGACATTCCTATTTGGCTTTTTTAGGTTTAATAATGGTTTATAGAATAGGTCCCATATGTTTTTGACATGACTTAATCGTTTTTATGATTGTGGTTGTGGATGGTTTGTACTGTAGATATCTTTTACAGCATTTCACATCTGCTAAAATTCATTGAGAACTTTTGTGGAAACACATTATTAATGATTGCCATTCTTACTGGTGTAGCTAATATTTCGGGATTTTAAGACATCCAACATCTTGCTGGACGAGAATTTCAATGCAAAGCTTTCTGATTTTGGACTGGCCAGGCAAGGACCCTCAGAAGGGTCTGGCTATGTTTCAACAGCAGTAAGAATTTGTCTATACTCTTGAGAAAACTCATTATATTGACAATATTGCATGATAGTAGTAACATCAGAATAGTGTGCCTTCTGGCAGCTTATTTTGAGTAAATTAACTATATTTTACCATATTCAATGTGAATGAGTCTAATTTATAAAAAGTTACGATGATAATCTGAAGTCTGAATCTTCGTTTTGTTCCTGATATTTTGCTGTTATGCAAAATAAATGACTTATTTCTTCTTCACAAAGGTTGTCGGCACCATAGGTTATGCTGCACCTGAGTATGTTCAGACTGGTAAGCTAACAGCGAAGAGCGATGTGTGGAGCTTTGGTGTAGTTCTTTATGAGCTTATCACTGGGAGGAGAGCTGTAGAGAGAAACCTACCAAAAAATGAGCAAAAGCTTTTGGAATGGGTAAGACCTTATGTTTCTGATCCTAGGAAGTTCTATCATATTGTAGACCCCCGACTTGAGGGACAATACTGCATCAAATCAGCTCATAAACTTGCAATTTTAGCAAACAAGTGCATCATGAAGCAGCCAAAGTCCCGTCCAAAAATGAGCGAGGTGGTTGAGTCTCTTGGAAGCATTATTATTGAGACAGTTCCTCAGGATGAACAAATCCCCCAAGCTGCTGTAGTAGCAACTGGAGAAGAAAAAGAAGAAAAGTTATCTGTAGAGAACACTAAACCTGAACCTTCAGCTAAACAAGGGAACAATTACCTGAAGAAGGTTTTTGAGTTGAAAGATATTGTCAGCTTAAGAAATAAGTCTATTGGAAGGTTGGATTGGAAAAGTTGGGCACCTGGGCTAGTAAGAACTTGGTGAATGGTGATAAGTGACCTGTATATCTTGGAAAGAAAATCTTCTTCCCCTATAGTCACCTGCTAATCGCAATGTTTGTTGATCATATAGTTTTCAGTCAGTGAAATCGACATTGTCAACCACACAGTTAACAACATGCTGGTATATATCCAATTTTGTATCAGTTAATTGTATGTACAGGTTAATTTTGAGGAAAGCTATAATTTATTAAAAGATTTGGCCTTCTCAAAACTAACATCGACTTTAGTCTTCAAAATGAATAAGTATTTAGGTAATAAAAGGAATTAAATGTTTCATTTCAGCTATACTCGCTTGAGTCTTTCAACTTGCAGGTTACTGTTTAGTGTAAAAAATGAATGTTCAGTAAAACAAGATGTCATTACTGCGATAGCACACCGGTTTGACTTTTTGTATGTTTCATTTGGTTTTCGTATAAATGTTTGCTGTTCACTTATGTAGTATAAATATTTGAATACCTCTTTCCCATCTTTTTATATGTAGTTAAAGGTTACAGTATACAAATTAAGAGAAAAAATAGTTAATTATACTGATATTCCCTGTGATTTTTCCTAATCACACTTGACATTCCTCCATTTTTTATCCCTTCATAAATCCCCCTAAATTTTAAGCTTTTGTACACTCCTCTCCCTTAAACACCGTGAACTTCATTAACATAAACCAAACATGTGACTTGCACATAATTTTTAATGAAATCATCTCTCAAAGATACCCTCCTCATCTTCTTCCTCTCAACTCAAAAAAGATGTTGAGTTTTATTTTTTTGCAGCAACAGCGTAAAACTTTCGATCAAGCCACCGATATATTGTTGTATTAGATAAATTCAAATTAACTAACTCATAGCTAGAACATGCCACACAATATCTTTAGAAAAAGAAACACGTTTTGATAATCAAATCAATGACCATAAAGTCATGAAAAATTTCATTGTATGCATTTTGACGTAATTTGCAATTGCAAGTACGAGTAAAAAAATTCATTTGCACCAAAATCAAATATCCTCACCGTCTTTTACGCATGGACACATTGTTTTGCCTGATGAATTATTTACAAGCATGACTGGCCTTTTTTATTTATATATAATTTATAATACAATTTGAGAAAAGTTGTGCAAATTGGCTTAAAAAAGGCAAAGAATATACATCTGTTTTGCACCGCCCCCACCCCATGAACAGTACGAACAACTGGATACCAATCCACTTACCCCAATCCAAACGCTTGACTGAAAGCAACAGAGGCCTCCGTGTTCGCCGCACTTGAAGCACCGTTTGTTGTCGATGCGCTTGCGGATGAACTCGGAGGCGCAGCCGTTATCGGCGACGATGGAGGACACAAACTCGATGAAAAGGTCACGCAGCGGCTGAGGTACACCCTTGGAAACCCAGAATCCGTTTTCAAAACCCTTCAGAAAGCGGTGGCTTTGTTACAGGTGTGTAAGCAAGAGGCAATTTTGAGTTTGCAAATGTAGACAAGGACATATTCGTCATTCAACTTTAAATGTTAAAGGTTACGTCTAAAATAAGAGGAGTAAATCACAGGAGTACTAGTAATTTACTCAAAAAATATTAATTTCCACATTTATATTAAGATTATTTGTAATATTATTAGTATGTTCTTTATCTCTTTTATTTATTATTTTGACATTTTATATATCATTGTTTCTCTCTCTTTTTTGAGGGTATAATTGAGAAAATGATAATAATATCTTGAAGTTTTAAAATAATATATATAGAAATCTATTTTTTTTTCAATAGTGACAGATGATAAATTTCCTTCAAAAAAGTGACAGGTATGAAGTAAGGTAAGCATTAATAAGTTCGTTCAATTGATCGTTTTCAAAATTTCAAAAATAGATGTTTACATGCAATATGTTTTGAATGTAATAAATTTGCATTCAATTAAAACTTCAAAATAATTTACATGCAATATGTTTGAATGTAATAAATTTACATTCAATTAAAACTTCAAAATAATTTACACGCAAGATGTTAAGAATGTAATAAATTTTACATTTAATTGATGGAAAAACTAATTCATTTTAGGGATAGATTTTGAACACAACTTAAAAAAAAAAATGGAAAATACGAGGTTACATCTGTTTGGATAAATGATGTACTTACTCTTTTCATTTATCACTCATTATTCTTTATGGTTGTACCAAAAAAATCATAAAGTTGGATATAGACAGATTTGATTAATGCCCCCATAGCGTGCCCAAAACTCATTCAATTGATCGCGAATCATGCAACAAGTCGCTCTGATTAATGTCACACGATAAATGGTCCCAGTGGCTTTGATTTGAATGAAAAGAGAGTTATCCACAATTCCCACTTGTGTTGTGATAGTTTCAATCAAGCACAACTTGACATCTACTAGTCCTTAGCAACCCCGAAAAAAAAAAAAACAAAGAACATTGTCAATTATGTAAAGGTTCACAATTAATTAGTTCTATACATGCTAGGGGATAATCCTTAAACGTTTGTGGCTTTATCTATACCCAATGACTCAGGTTTTGCAACTTGCAGTAAACCGTGGTGTAGTTCCGCCAATTAGCTGCCACGGCTATGGGCCTATGGTTTTTAAGATATTTGTGACATGACTTGATAAAGAGTATATATATGACCATATTCGAAAACAAAATCTACCCTACAGTTCCTTTGATCATGATGGGAAAAAAAATATCATTCCAGGATATAAATTCATATTCCAAACTGTCATCGCCTTTGCTTTGTCCAAAATTATATATGCCTATATTTACAAGAAAGAAATCAACTATAAGTTTTGCTACAAGTTCTATGTATCTGAAAGCAGCACATTGCAAGTGTAACAAAATAAAGATGGAAAACTTTATACCAATATAAAAGAACGACAAAATTGAGCTAACCAGAGCCACATAAGACAGTATCTGCAGTTCCAGCTATTTTGACTACATATTACAAACAGAACCTGAAATATATACATATGTAAAACCTATTAGATAGCATGTGTGCATGATATGAACGTGTTTGAGTTCATGTGGAAACATGCATCAGCTTTCAAGGACGTGTATTTGCAATGTCATGTGAGAGCGGGGAAACAGAAGCAGTGGCGATTCTACCATGAGTAAAATCATCAGCACTTTTTCTACGACCGCGAGAGGCATTTACAGAACGATTTTGATTCACATGGGGAACCTGCAGCTGCTCCAAATCCGTGACAACCTCGTCCATGGTTGGTCTCAACTTGGATTCTGTTGCAAGGCATCGCAGAGAGAGGGTAGCCACCTTACATGCCTCATCTAATGCATATTGGCCTTCAAGGCGATTATCCAACACACGCAAAAGTTGGTGTTTGTTGGCTAAGTATGGTTTGGCCCATTCCACCAAATTTTGTTGTCCTGATGGTCTATTCTTGTCCACAGCCCTCCTGCCAGATAACATTTCCAGCAGGACTACTCCAAAACTGAAGACATCACTCTTGACACTCAGATTACCTTCACCAACATAGATATTAGTCATTAACCAAAATGATAATTTTTTAGTGTACAGTGAAGGTAATCTTGAGTAAATTAACTAAATCCTTTCTCACTAGGCTGACCCTAGTAAGTAACCAGTATGATATAAAGATTTTTTAATATTTTTGGGTAGTGTAAAAGTTTAGATTAGAGGAAGACAAATCTTCTTACAAGGCTACGAAAGACCACCAATCTCAACGAGATTCATACAATCAAACTCAAGTCACAGCTAGTGTGAGGGAAAGATTTGATCAGATACGCCAACCCCGTTGGCTAGAATGATAGTATTAAGTTGAATCTTGAATAAATTTATGTTCTCAAAATAAAAATGAAATATAAAGTTAAGGGGCCCCTAATGTGCACAATAGTTTGTCATAATCAACGGCTTACTTTGCCTTTTCATAATGAAAAAGGTCAAATTGATGCTCTTTTTTAATGTCAAGAACCAAATTAACTAGTGCCAATTTTAGAGACTAAATAAATATTTATTTAAACGCAAAATTAATACCTGTGGTTAGATATTCCGGAGCTGCATATCCATAGGTTCCCATTACCCTGGTGGAGACATGACTTTTCTCACGTGTTGGTCTGTCCTTTGCCAGCCCCAAATCAGCAAGCTTTGCATTATAATTCTAAATCAAATCAACAAGGGAATCTTCAGATATGATATCTTTATAATTTCCTCTATTCATGAAACATTGTCATGTGTGTGTGTAAGGACACATACTGAATCCAGCAAGACATTTGAGGTCTTGAAATCTCCGTATATCACTTTTGTTTCAGCACTGTGAAGAAATGCAAGCCCTTTGGCAGCGCCAAGAGCAACTTTCAAACGGAGACCCCAAGAAAGAGGTTGAAAATACGAGCCTCCTGTTACAACAATTAATATTTCAAATATTAGGCACACTTCATAAATTCAACTATGTGAAAAGATGGGAGATGAAGAACTCACTCAGGAACAAGTGATTCTCCAAGCTACCACGAGGCATAAATTCATAGACCAGAAGTCGGTCTTCATCTTCAAAGCAATACCCAATTAATTTCACTAGATGAGGATGAGAAAGCTGGCCTAGATAGTTTACTTCATCCTAAAATAGAAAAGAAATTAAAACAATGTAAGCCAAACCCATATAAGGGTAGCACTTAAACTCTTCTTTGTTTTCCAAATATTCATAACATTGTTAACTAATCATGAATTTAATAGACATGTACTCCGAGTATAAAGAAACTTGCAATCATTTTTAATAAAACGTCAAGAAGACAATTTGTGGTTGAACAACAGTATAAGGTACATATATTATTTGTTCATTATTTATACTTTACAAATCATGACACGTTTAAAATGTAGTCTTGTAAAACAAATAGAGTTTAGCTTAGAAAAGAAATATGGATGAGATAAGGCACCTCGAGACTTGCTTCATGAGTCATACCGTGCCTTGCCTATAAGGTAAAAATATTCTCAAAACATAATTAATAGTTAACCATGTAACAGAGCCAGTGTTTGCTTCTTAATTAGCAGGAGCAAATCAAAGGGGGTTAAAGAAGAATATAAACTCACCAACCAATCCTTGTGACCTTGGAAGCTATCCAGACTAAGTCTTTTCACTGCAACAACAACGCCAGTGCCAGGTTTGGCAGCAGCCAGTGATTGAGTATCAATCCAGCCCTTGAAAACTGATCCAAAATCACCTTCTCCTCCTAAAACACTGTCTTTACGGAAATTTCTTGTGGCAGCTGTGAGTTCTGTCAAACTAAAGTTCTTCAGATTGGATGCCTGCAAGATCTCACCCTCAATCTGAGGAGTCTGAGGCACTGACACCTCTGAGACCTTACTAATTGGTGTGCTGACATCTTTTGTAATTTTATTGCTAATTGGATTGCTGAGATCTTTTGTAATTTTACTACTTGGACGGCTGTAATCTTTTGCATCGGCACTAACATCAGTAACATTCTTTGAATTCAACCCTGAGATGATATACATATATATATATATATATATATCAATACAATTAAAGTTAAACTTTCATCAACTATATGTCATATATCACACATATGTAACATTAATTCACTTAGCTAACAAACTGGATGTACTTAGACAATGAATCATATGAGTACATTATGAGAAAACAGTCAAATTCACAAGGTTAAGACTAGATTAAATCACTGGAGGAGGAGTTGTCACTATATTGAAACGCGAAAATTGGCATAAAAGAACAACTGAAAGAGTTTAGTTGACAAACCAAACCATTAAACAAAACTACAAGAGCTAGCAAGTAAGCCAAGCTTAGTTAAAACCAAAGGGTATGAGAAGGAGCTGAAGTAGAGTGACATAAAAATGGAGAATACCAAAATAATCAACACAAAAGCACATGGATCTAAACTCAATTCAGCAGCATGTAAGAAACAAAACATTGGAAAATGTACCAGCTTTAATTTGGGTGCTCAAACAAACTCCCATGATAGAAACAATACTAGCTAGTTCCTTGAGCCTTGTTGCCTATAGATCACAAAAGAAGCAAGGAGGGTCATATATCAGGACCAGCAAAAACCATGATAATGAATTGGAAAGAAGGAAAAACATGAAGGGATGAAGAAAAGAAAAGGCCAAGAAGAACCTGTTTTGTAGCAAAGTTAAGTCAGGGGATAGAGGAGGAAGGTAGGAGAAAGGATATGCCGAAGAGGAGAGACACAAAGCGTGCTAAGATATATGTATAGGGATGGAAATGGGCCAGGTCGCCTATCAGGGACCTTTGGTCTGGTCTGTTTAAGACCTGACCTGTTTATTATGAAGGTCGGGTTAAAGCTTTTTGAAAAGTCTGTTTAAATAAAAAAGTCAGGCTCAATCTTTTAAAAAAACTTGTTAAACCTATCAAGTTAGCCTATTTAATATATATATATATATATATATATAATTAAATATATAAATCAATCTTTTAAAAAAAGAAAAAAATAAGATAAAATCTAAATAACCTAATCTACTTAAAAGATAAAAATAAAATAGAAGATTTGAAATACTATAATAAATTTGTAAAAAAATAAATATATATATATATATATATTAAAACTAAAAAGATATAAATCAATTTTTTAAAAAGAAAAATAAAATAATATAATATAAAATCTAATTTACTTAAAAAGATAAAATATAAAAAAGATAATTTGTATTTAGGTTTGTAAATTATAAAAAAGTAAAAGTTATTATGTTTGTTTTAAAAAGAGAAATAAAATAATATAATATAAAATTTAATTTACTTAAAAAAATAAAAAATAAGAAAGATAATTTATGTGTAAGTTTTATAAAAAATAAGAGTTGTTACGTTTGTTTTAAAAAAGAGAAATAAAATAATATAATATAAAAGTAGACTTTTTAATAAATTTATAGATCAAATTAAACTTTTAAATAGATTAAATAAGATCCAAAAAAAAATTTATAATAAATAAATAGACTAGACTAGATTTTATATTTTTAAGTTAGTTCAAGGACCTGAATGGATTTCACCCCTATATATGTACTAAGGAAGGCATTAATTAATATTAGTGGTTGTAGTGCGATGAGTGGTCCCCTGAGAGATAGAGAGATTATTCAGAAGTTAAAGAACAAGTTGACCAAAGATTCAGATAAAAGGACAGTAAATACATACAGATAGAGAGGACAAAGGAAGGCGCGTATGCCATTGCATTGCATGCCATCTTTTGGTCCAGCCTTTATGAATTATGAACTTATAATTAAAGCTAAGAAAAATACTTTAAAAATCTAGTTAAAGTTGTTTAGATATTTTTTTTAAAAATAAGTAAAAAAAAGCTGTTTATATACGTAAAGTTTATTTTTTTAAGTTAAAAACTGTTGAAGATAATTTTAAGTGAAGGAGGGCCCTCAATCATTTTTTGAAGTCATTGAAAATTCTTTCTTCTGCTACATCATTGATGTCACACCATTCCATAAATCAACACACAACGCCAGCCATGTTATAGTATTATCCAGAAAAATAAAGTATAAAATAAAGTTGTACTTATTTATTAATTTCTACTGATTTTATTAAACAATATTTTCTTTATTTAACAAGGTAAAAAAATTAGAATATTAGAATTTGAATGATGAAATGTTGAATCTGTATAAAGGGAGATGCTTATTTTACCAGGGTAACGGAGTGTTCTTCAGGGACAATTTTGGTAAAATAAAATTTGTTTCCCATCGGTCAATATTTTCACTCCCTTTCATCTCACGTTTTAGGGTGAAAGTTTTTACTTGGTAGACTCAATTTTTTTTAAAAAAAAAATTACAGGTGCAATTAACCCCAACAAACATTTTGGTAAAATGAAACTTGTTTCTTTTTTCACTGCCTTTCATCTCACATGTTAGGGTAAAAGTTTTTATTTGGGAGACTCACATTTTTTTTCAAAAATTACTGGTGCAATTGACTCCAAACAAACATCTATCTCAAAACTTTTATTCCTTAAAAAGCTAAATTCAATTGCTTTTCACGTTTATTTCTTTAAACTAAACACACCCTTAAATAAGATAGTATTTGCTGGATTATTTGAGTTGTTGCCATCTTAAGGTGATAGAAGGTTTCCTGGTTTGGCTTTTGTTTTGTTGTTCTCTTTCCATAATAATTTGGACCGTACTAGAATGCTCTCTAGCAAGCAAGTAAGCTTCCTTGTTTTGTCTGCATGTTGGCAGAATTGGACCCCTTCGTCCTTTGCCACTTGGTCCTTCATGTTGACGACACTTCACGCAAGTGATGCTGAACACGCCCTCATTTGTCTTCTTCTATATCCTCATTTTATAATTTATTATTATAATTATAATATAATACCCTCGTGCTATTTGCTGAATTGTTATATTAAAATAAAAGATTGTTAAATTGTAATTTAAACTACGATTCTTCTAAATTTCTAACTCAGGGACTTGCGTTCGTCATTGACAACGATAATTAAAATAAATTGTGGATACTAATTTTGGGGCGGTTTGGATAGCTCATTGCGTATAATATGTTAGTTCTAGCCTGCTTTAGAATTCTGATTATAATTATGTCTCGCTAAAATTAACTAGAAGTTAAAAATTGGAAGTTGATAATTGGAAGTTAAAGACTTAACTTGTTTAGTAAAACTAGTTAAAACATATAAAATGATTAAAATATAATAAAATTATAATTTATTTAAAAGGATAAGAAAAAATTCGATAAATATATTAAAAATAAAAAATATAAAAAATTAAAAACTAACATTTTAAAAAATATTATTTTAAGTAGCATTTCAAGAAACACTAAAAAATAATTAGAAACTATTTTAAAAAAATTATTTATCGAATAATCAAATAAATTTTTCTACTAGAAAAAGAAATTAAAAACTAACTTCAATATCTTGTAAAATATAGCCTATATTATATAAATATAGAACAACACAAACAATAATTAATTAAAATAATGTTGATTATTAGTCATTTCATAAGATATTATAGTAAAGAATTTAAAACTTAATATGATTAATACTCTTACTAATTTCAAGCGCAATGAAGTAGTACTCTTAAACTACAGAAAATGTAGATATCTGGCTTCATTTAATTTTACGTGTTGGGACTTGGGCAAGTGTCTATGTAGTGTTTCTCCTTCTCTAAATAATAATTCACCTCTGTTTTAACATGTGAAATTATAGAGAGAGAACGACAGAGAAAATATGTTCATTAGCATATTTAAAACAAAAATAACATTTAATTTTAGTTCATATACTTCAAATTGATTATTTTGATTCTTAGACTTTAAAAAACATGTAAATTTAGTCTCTCTTCTTTAATACAAATGGTCATTTTTTCAGATTATATTCACGTGTTTTAAAAGTTTAAGGATCAAAATAATTTATCTAAAAAGTATAAAGAACTAAAATTATTTTTTTCTGAAATTACATGACAAAAAATACATTAAACAATAGCATGAACACACCACCAGTAAGCGGATAAATTTATTTTAATAAAGTATAAACGAGATACATGCTATAAATTTATTTGAAAAAAAAAAATTTGAGGTAACAATGTGTATGTGATACTATCAAAACAACTGTCATTGACGTATGGTCGACAGCAATTTCACCAGTAGGTTAAAAAAAAAGTGCAAATGCTAAACAACACGGATACTACAAGTGCAGGAAACACATTTCATACGGTTACATGTTCAAATACTAAAAATGTTGTTGCTAGAATGGGTTTTCCTGGGCAAGTAGCTTCAGCAACAACATTAGATAAAAATTATGCCTTAAAAACGTGCTAGCAACTTAGTGCACCAATACTAGGTAATTAAGTACTTCTTTAATTTTTTTTTTTTGTTTGGGTATCAGGTGGTTTTGTATTAAAACAAATGGAATTATTATAAGAGAAAAATAATTATACAATATAAAAAGTTTTACATAATCATTTAATCATAATTTATCATATATGATAAATTTGTTGACTTTTAAAATAATTATTTTAAAATAATTCAAATAAAGATTTGTGATTAAATGATGTAAAATTATTTTACAATTGTTAGTACATAGATATTAAATTATTATAATAGTAAAAGATTAGCATCGCTGGTCAACTTGCTCCTTGACCCCTGCCATAACAAAGCAATTAATTTGGTTGTATTACCTCCGGTAAAAAAAAAAGTTGGTATTACTAACTAACAGTTTGTTTGGCTGTGCAAAAATATGGACGCGGATTCAGTTGACAGCAAATTATACTATTAGTTTTTTCGTAAATTTTGAAAATTGAACGCGAAAATTTGGCAAAATGTGAGTTGCGAATGCGCAACTGGATACATAATATGTTTAGACGTATGTGAAATTTGTGTAACAAAATTAGAGAAGTGGTTTTAAAAAAAATGTTATTTAGATACTTTGAATCAAAATTGGAAGAACCTTTTTTTAGATAACTCTCTTATTCACTTCCCCAAACTATAAAATGACTTGAAATATCTAACCCCTGTTAATATCCAAACCTCATTTGGGCCACGTCCAATTTTAAGGTCCAAATAATTATCATGATACAAAGACTTTTGAGCCCAACTCAAGAAAAATGATTAGCCTAAAAATGCTCTATAACAAAAAACAAAGTATAATACTGATCAAGTTTAACCTTGTAAAACGTGTAACAGGAAAAAAAATTGTTTTCAGCAACAACCTCCAATTTGCTAACTGGATAATTAAAGAAATAAAAGCTGTTGTATGCCTAAGTAGCAGATTTGTATCCGGTGAATCAAAAACTGCTGCGGGAAAAATGAATATTGTTCGGTCTCCACGTAAACGGATCAAATCAAAGTCATGCATGATTTGCAAACCAATTACATATCAAACTGAGATCAATGGAGGCACATTTTACCAGGTGTAACAACACTAACCCACCATAAATGCATGCACCTAATCCAAATCAATTCTTATTTCACAATAATATCCCACATGCAGACAATTGACTAAATCCCATGAAATCATTTCATAGAAATTCATTGGTATACTCATTTTATAAAACAAATCGACTTCAAACCTTGAATAATCAATAGTTCTACTTTTATTATAACAAAAGATTCCCATTTTATGTGGAAAAAACCTATATCAATACTTATGATGATACCTATGGACAATTTCTCAATATCTTATTCATTCACAACAAAATCTTTTCTTTGGTGGCTAAAGTTTTCTGCTTAAATTTGGTTTCTTTTACACAGCAGAATGAAGCAATTATGCCTGGAATGGACCTTAGGTAGCAAATAAACCACCCAATCAGGATTCCAAAGCACAGTGGGATTGCATCATCATGAATTTATTTAGCACGAATTATTGTGTACCCATAGCAAATTAGTATTCTCTACTGTATCTCATTTTTTCAAGACCAAAAATGAAAGTAAACTAACTGCATTCAAAATAATAACAACAATAAATTGACAGTTTTGTTTTGGAAGTTAACAGAAATCAATCTTGTGTTGCAGCTCCTTGGTTGAGCTCGGCAAACCTCATGCCAACCCGCATAGAATGCTTCAGAAATTTCTCTGCACATCTTCGAACACAGGTTTCCTCTTGCTTTTGCAGGGATTTATGCTTAAATGTGTCAACGCAATCACTGAAGCATCTCTCAACCAGTGAATTATACATTCTCAGACTGCAATGAAACATAAATCTTAATCAGGATCTCCATCATATACCAAGCAAAAGCTCAACTAAACAAGCAACTGCTATGTCACTGTTGACAATGTTACCCCTCATCAAGCAGTAAACAATCATCCCTCTAATGTTGTGGTCCAAAACATAAAGGTAATTTATATGTTCAAACATGAAACATTTACATTTCAGTATTTCAGAGAAAATAAACAGCAAAAAAGTCACAATCTTTTTTTCCCATATTATTTAAGAAAAATTTAAGTTTGAGTCCCAAGGACTCGTCGGGACCAAGACATGTCTTACCAAAAGGTATTCACAAATGATCCATTGACAAGATCCTCACATTGGAGGCAGGAGACTCAAACTCCCATCCTTGTGGGGATATAAACCCAATTCTTACAACCTGAATCAACCTTTTGTTGGTTTTTAAATACAGTCCATGTTGGTTTTTATTTTAAAATTATAAAATATCTGTAACCAACCTAATAGTGGTCAACAATAATTCAGGAAACTAACTACTACCCACATCTCCTATTTTTTTACAACATTAACATCCCTTCTTTTAGGTTTTAGCACACCGTAACTGACCCTTTGATGGCAAAGGGTCTATAAATAAGTGTGTCTACAGCCTTCTTGAGTCACTGAACTCATTCTATATATATCAGCATGTACACCATCTAGTGCTTTAGAATCAGAGTTTAAAAGACTCAAGAGAGATCTTCAATGCAATCCAAAGACTCAAAACAGTGAGCAAGAGCAATGGTGGGAGGTATTTATGATCTTAATTTTTTCGCACTTAATCTAATTGCTTATGTTGTTTATGCATGATTAGATTATTTAGTTTTCTTACAGTCCACAGCCACGGTTTCGGCTGCAACTTCAATGTTTTTGGGCTCACTGTAGCTCATTTATCCACAATTTACTGCAGTGTCAAGTATCGCAGCAGAACTACAAAACCTTGCTTACAGGTATTTTATATGTTCAATCATCCTCATTTCTATATAAAAAAATAAAAACAAAAACAAAATGGAGACTAATAAAGGGGTTATAATTAGATTGAATGGAACTTATTTCTAGCCATCTTATCATAGGTAGGCTTCTCTTTTAACAAAATGTTGTTCCCAAAACGTCCAGAAGCAACATTCAGATGTTGCGCTGGTTTTAAGGAGAACTTCACTATATGGGCTTCATAGAAAGAGCACACACAGAGATTTGAAACAATAGTGTTGCCCATAACTTACATAGTATGAAGCCCCGAAATCTAAAAGGGAGTAACCAGTCAACGATTCAAAACATACACGCTGACACAACAATGAAATTGCAGGTGTTGAAAGCTCAAAACAAATAAATGTAGCAACTTAGAGACTTAAGGAGGAAAAGATTAGAACCTGTCACGAATTTGGAGCTGATCGATCATGACAGTCATTCTTTGCTTATCAGCCTCAGGAAGCGAATCCAAATCCGCTAACATGCTCTTGTCCATGTTTGATCCACCGATTGGTCACCTTCGAAAAGGGTTTTGCCAGAAAGTACGGAAGGAATGAAGAAACTGAGATTTTGTTCTGCGGTTGAAACCAAACCCTAATTCGGTAGTTGAACAAGTTGGTATATATAGGTCACACCACCAGTTGCCACTTAACCTATATTTAGGGTTTGAGATTTAAATTTAAATTAAACGCATCGTTGCACGTGTATCATGAGTGTTTGTGTTTTTTGCCCTTTTGTATCTTGTTCAAATAAAAGTAAAAATGATACTAGTAATAGAACATTTACTTAAACACGACTGCAAATTTAAATATGTTTTTGATATAAAATTTAAAATATATTTCCGTATAAATTTACTATTAATTTAATATATATATATAATATTAATCTTAATTTCAATATATACAAAAATAAAGTAGTTACTTATTTTAAGAGTATTTTCCAGCCTAAATTAATAATGGTTTTTTAGTAAATTTATTTTAAACCTTTTATTATTTTATTTTATTTTCATATTAAACTGATTGCAGTTAATTATCCTCTAATGTGACTTAAATTTATAATTCTCACGTTTTTAAAATGGAAAATATTTTCATTTATTTATATTTTAGCTTTTTTGAGATTCGAAAGTAAATAAACATGGACAATAACATAAAACAACGTCCGTCGAACCCACATATTCAAGTCCGTCCAAACTCTATTGGGGCAATTTTATTTATAAGCCCAAAAGGTTAAACCTGAACAACAAGCCCGCCTTGGTACAAATTTTGATTTGGGTCAAACTGCACTAAACCACACACGCATTTACTTTTGTTGAAGAAAAAAATTCATTTACTTTTATTAATCAATTAAACATGCTACATAAAATAAATAAATCATTCACCGCTATTCATATTAAAAAAAATTGCGAGAACGGATATTTTATTCTATTCTTACTCGTATTCTAATTCACCGTGTTCATCTGAAAACGTTAAATGCAGCTAATGGCAAGTGATCTACTTAATTCTTGCGACAAATATTTTTACAAAAAAAAATAAAAATATACCAACTGTTATAATAGACTCAGCCTGTAAATAGGGCCATAGACTCATAGAGTCATAGGCAACGATCCGTGAACCATTAAGACTTTTGTTATGTTTACAATTAAAATAAATCGCCTTTCTGAAATATAAATCTTTACAGTTTTAACCAATAATATTTAAAGAAGATTCATACCTTTTTTAAAATAAATAAAAAAATAGTTTTTCTCCCATGTAAAACATTGTGAGACTCATTGGAGGCTTCCTCGTTTTCTCTCTTTAATTTTCCCACACAAAAATATGATTAAAATAAAAACCTTCCATTTATTTATAGTAGTAGTAGGTTGGTAAAGAAAGATAAATTTGCATAAGGAATTCTTAAAAAAAAAAAAAACAAAGCAAATACTTCCATTAAGGAAAAATTTATCACAAATAATTTCATCATTGTTATGTTCTACTAGTTCAAAATGTCGTTTTAAGCCTTGTAACCTCATCTTTTAAAGGTAAATCAAACTTATATTAAGATGAAAATCAGATCTGACAAGACATATCAAAACTGATTAGAACCAAAACAATGAGACAACACACTCAGTTTCCAGTGCCGTATAGACCCGCACCTCATTTGTTTGACTAGATTTATACTTCCCTATGTTTCAAATAAAATTTCTCAAACAATCTCAAGGACATGCAATCACAAAGATTGATGGATTAAAAACAAAGTTTTTCCCATTAAATAAACACTTAGTTGCCAACTTTTATTGTTATCTTTGGCTCAACAAAACCTTTTTATGTAATGTCTTCATAGTCATTGGTTAAAATCAAGCATTTTTACATATAAAAAATGGTTTTACCGTTGACTTTTCGTAATTGTATATTTAGCCATACCTTGAAAAAAAGTATACTGACATCCTCTGAAGTTTTTTTGAAATTACTCATAAATCTCATATTCCCTTTTTTAATGTTTACAACAACCTTTTTTTATTAAAGCAAGCGGTATAATATTTTTCAAAAAATTGTGTTAATGTAATATAAAATAATGCTAATATAATATTTTTCAAACGATTAAAGAAAGTTAATATAGGTTTAAAAAAAGTAGTATAATGAAAATTTTGATGAAGTCTGAAAAGATTTACTTAAAAAAATTGTGACTGAGGTCATTAATAATTTTTATGCAATTTCATGTATAATCCAATAGTAATTGTACGATTTTTAATCTATATCTAGAAATCAATTTTATCTTTAAAAGAGAAAAACACCAATTGTCTTGCCTTAGTAAATACAAAACCCCATAAATCGCTTGACAACTGACGTGGTCATTTTGGTAGCAGAGAAAGTAAGGAAAAATTTAAAACATTTAAGTGGATTACACACTTTCATCACACTACTTGAATTGAAATATTTATTTGCTATTCCATTTAATTCATTTAATTATACCAAATTATGGTTATCCCTGAAAAAGTTTTTCTTGACCGTCTGTTCCCTTTAAATTGAGATTTGACTATTTTAGAGGTGGACATAAAGGATGCGAGAAGCATGCGAAACAATGAAGTGAAATAAAATCACAAATCCAAACAGCAAAGTGTACTATTGTCAAAGTTGTTGATGACAGAGAATGAAAATGCGAGACAAAACGCGTAAGTGATTTGCAATGAAAAGCGGCTGGGGGCTGTTGCTCTTTCATGCTTGAGGCTTATGACAATGACCACGGTGGCTATTGCCTATCAATTCCCCTAATATAGTCAAATCTCATGGATTATGTATGCTCAATGGCTCACATTCTAATAATTAAATATTTCTCATTTCCTCTTCTTCTTCTTCTTCTTCTTCTTCATATATCATCTATTTTTTTACCCTTCATGGGTAGTGTTTTATCTAGTCTACTCTTGCATTGCATTTTGTTAATGTTTGGCACATCACACAGTTTTTATTGACTTTGAATATTAGACTCGAACATTCTCTTTGCCGATTCAACAACTAGTAGTCGAGGATGAAATGCAATTTTCAACATTAGCTATGTGTGTTCACAAAATGAACTTTAAGAATCGGCTTAGAAAAAGTCCAAATTACTAATAGTAAATATAAAAGTTGATTTCTTGAATAATGCACATTAGTTCAATAGCCAAATTTATTTAGAGAAGAGAAATTAATTTGGATTCGTGGATATTATTTGTATTTGTAATATATATATATATATATATATATATATGTATGTATGGAAATGTTGTGATTTATAAAATTGGGAATGAGCTAACGTAAAAATAAAGCTTATGATTGCAAATACACTATAATGGGATGTGAACCACTAAATTTGTTTTATATATATATATATATAAAAGTTAGGGCTTCTCATTCATAAGTAATTCATGGATACAATTGGTAATTAACTCAGAATCAGCTACTAGCATGAAATCGTAAAACTCTTACTAACATGTGAACTTCATAATTTGCTTACAGTTTTACAAGATCCTAAACTATTAGTTGCTATAGTACATCTTTTTTTATTTTTATTTTTACAAATCATAGATATTATCTATGAGAAGTAATTTAGCTCAAATTAAATATGATTAGTATGATCGCCAAAGTTTTCTTTACAAGAATTTAACATAATTATCTAGTTAATATTTAAACTCAAGACAATATTTAATTAATTTACTCAAATTAGCTACCCTCGCATATGGATTTTAACTCTTTGTGAGGACAGATTTGGGAGTACCTGAAGAGACAAGCACAAGTGAAATAGTGCAAATATAAAATGAAGTAAAATAAAAGATATAAAATGATATTTGGTTTAAAAAATGGTTTGACTTAGCGACAGAAAGGGAAAATTTCAGCAATCAACTTAAGACACTGATATTCAGATTTAGACTTTCAACTCTGGTATTTGATTTATTGCCCTTTAAAATTGGAAAATGATTTTTTCAACCATAAAAATGGAACAACTATATATATTAAACTTCTTTCTTTTGATTTTAGAGTGTACTTAATATTTATAGAACGCGTGTATATATATATATATATATATATATATATATATATATAAAGATTAAAAAAAGTAGAATACAGAAAAAAATACGATATTATATAGTCTCAATTTTTTATATATTATAAAACTGTTCAAATTATTTGATAGCTAATTTATGTTCATGGTTGATAATTTTTGGAGATTTACATAAAATCGATGGTGAGAGAATTCAATCGTGTGGGAGCCGTGATAATGGAGATAATTTGACTAACAAAAGGTGGATAAGCTGCTAAGAAGCTTTTATTATCGAAGTAAGTTCAACGTATTAATCAATTGCATTTTAATTTTTAAGAATAAAAAATATCTCTTGTGAGTTTCGAGCAGATCGTCACTCACTATTTAATTTACTTGAGTTTTACCGAGGGCAAATCATATTTTAGTGCTGCAAGGAAAGTAAACCTTGACTTGCATTTGCATTTGTTTGTAATGTAAAAAAATAATTAAGCATCAATCCATATAGACATAATGGTTGAAGTGGAGAGCATTAGGACGCAAACCAAATTGATTTGGGTAGAGAACCAAAAAGGTCCACGATCTAATAAGAGATATAGCACTAAGCTTAATTATTATTATTTTTTCTTTAAAAAAAAAAAAAAAAACCCTGAATGACAGCAATGGTTGAAGTCTGAAATTCTCTCAAGTGGAACCATTTTTAATTGTATATAATAATATTAAATGTAAGTCAAGTTTCAGGATCCAAAGCTAGATTATTATAATAATAAACATTCCTTTCACCAAGCAGCTGACTCCATGCTTAGCCCATAGTGTTTCTTCTAGAGAATTTTTTTTATAAAAAATCCAATTGCTATTATGCTCCCAAATAAACATAGTTTTTCTTTAAGTACCCAATTAAACATAGTTTGAATGCGCAACTTGTTGAGTTTTTTTTTGAACATATAATATCTGGCATTTACATTAAATAGTCACGGAATGTCATGTGTAAGAGGATTGTGATATCATTATCAAAATGAATTATAAATTATGAACTACCACTTCACCAATTAGCGAAATATGTAAAAGTTTAGACTCGTTTCAGTGAAGCCAATAAGGGTACATAACCAACTACCAGATTTAATTTTATTACTATATTTATTTAGAGTATACCTTAAGAATATAATTAAAAATAAATAAAAATATTTTTAAAAAATTGGGCTACAGTCTATTAATAATACTAAAATTATATTAACTTATATATATTTTTAATTTCTCAATCAATATACAGAAACACACTGTTAATTTACCTTATATATATTATCAAGAAATAATTTGTGCAGCTGTTTTTTTTTTTTTCTCATGTCGATGGTGTTTGTGCAACTGTTATTAAAAAGACAAAAGTGCGAAAGGGTAGGTGGGTCATGCAGATGGATTGTGGAGAAGGTGGCATAGAAAGGTCTTGCCACTTGCAAATAATGAATGATGATGGCATTGAGTTCTGTTTGTGTTACGAACAGTAGCAAATTATTTATGTTACATAAATTCCAATTTATTGTATAAATTTCAATAAATTTTTATATTTATATTTTTAAATATTATATAACAACGTGTTGTTTTAACAGAAATGTATAAAATGTTAATATAATTGTTTCTGAAAACCCTTTCTCCAGATATTTTCCTTTTACTAAATTAACAGTTGATCTCTTCTACTGTTTATTTAATAACAATAGATTTTCTTTAAGAAAATGCAATGCAAAACTTATTATTCTCAGAGAATAGTTTGTTGCTTGTAACATATGTGGGATAATTTGGCACCCTACATTTTATAAAATATTTGGGATTGGTGTTAGGAAGCAATCACATACCTAAAACTATTTATCTATTTGATTTGTCTCGTAATAAGACACAGTGATTTTGATCAGTTGACAAGTGTCCGAATTTTTAAGTTCCATGTGTTCCACCCACAGACGAATTGGTATATTTTGCGAAGATTACCACCAGCCAAATCAGACTTCCTTGTAAGTTGCGGATTTATTCAAGGAACAAAGTAATCTATACCGATTCTAGCAAAAAGTAAACGCTTTATTAATAATCTTTATTGATAACACTTGATGTTGATGATGGCTTTGAAAACTAGATTCATAACAAAAGTAAGAAAAATCCTAATTAATATTCATAGGATAAGGTATTGGTTAAAAAATTAATATTTTTTTATTGGAATACATAAAATTGAACTTTATTTTCATAACTTTTTTTTATGTTTTCTTATATTTTGTATAATAAATATTTTTTAAAAATTTTTAACCAATAGTTTAAAGATACTGATTAACAGGTGGTAATCAACAACCGGAAATTTACATTTTTTTTTTGGGTATAGATCAAAGCAGAACTTTGAATCATTACTTGTTCTCTCTTTATGAGTTTCAAGATAAATGAATTTTGATAGTATGAAGCAAACATAACGTATCCACGTCTTAACGGGTGTTTGAAAATTTATAGAAAAATAAAAAAATTAAGTTTGAGACGTGAAAGTTAGAATTATTAACATTTTACCCTGTGTTTTATTCTGTACTATAATTATATATCGTGAATACAAAACGTGGAAGATCGGAAGCTAATATACAGGGCATGTTTGTTTATATGTTGTCGTTGATACGTTCTAAAGTATCATTTTATGAGAAATAAGAATTTATTATTTTTTGCTTGAACATTGGTTTGAGGGAACTAAAAGGAAAAAAATAAAATAGTAATAACTTCTTGAGTGACTAGCACGAAGGAGTGTACGTTACTACAACATTATTTGTATCATACGAAACAAATATCAACCATTTGATATAATATTTTTATATTGAAAGATTAAATTTTTATTTTATTTTACTTTTCTCTTTTTTTCTTCCATTTACTAATTTGTCCTTAGTTTCCTCCCTTCACTCTCCGGTCCAGCTCCAATGATAAATCAAACTTCGTCTTCCATCGCTTGTTTCACACTCTTCTTCACCTCACACCCACCGAAATCCACACCACCCCATCACTCCTAAGTGTTCAAGTTTGAATCTTTGAAGAAAACGAGTACGTGAGTAAGTGTGAAACTGTGAATCATTGTTATGGTATGGCTTAGCAAAGGCAATCGGGAATGGAGAGTTTTGGGGTGAGAGATCTTCACCACGCCAACGACGCCGACGATCACATCTCTCTCGGGATTCGCAGTGGCGCAACCCTCAAGCACTGGTGAGAGACTTTGATTTTGTTGGGTTCTTATGCATCGCACCGTCGCATCACACCTCCCACCCCCTCCGCATGGATCCTCAACCCAATCGCGCTCATGCTCGGAGGGAACCTCGACGCTATTGCACTCGCGCCACCGAACCTCCCTTTTGCGGTGCTTCGAGGTTTGTCGGTGGCGACAATCCTTGTTTTCCTCTTCCTCGTACTTGTCGTCATTGTGATTATGGCTCTTGTACCCACTCGTGCAACTCCACCCATTCTTTGATTCATTTCACGCTTCTCCCAGCTTTCACCGTTTTTCATATTTATTGGTGACGACGACATAGTGGAGCGGTGGCGGCAGTAATGCGGTGCAGTTGTCTGCGGTGGAGAGGTGGTGGTGGACGATGGTAAAGGTAGAAGAAGATCGGGGAGAGAGAAGAGAGGTTAAAGGAAAGAGCAAATGTGGGAAAGAAAAGCGGAGGTAGAGAAAAAAAAATTTGGACTGTATAATGAAAATTCAAATGAATCTAATGATCAAATTTTTTTTCACATGATACGAAAAATGTTTACTCTAGACTCCATCGACTATCAGATGTGAAAACTAACTTATGCACTGTGTTTTCAAACATGCATTTACAACAAAAGTTTGTTACGCCGTTAAGGCAAGTTAACGTGCATTCACTTTAAACATTTTCATATTATTTTTTGTCATATGTTTATTTTGATGTGACTGTGCTGATTTAAGTTCCAATATATGTGCATCTAAACACGCATTTAGAAAATGCGAAAAATCAAATATTGGATGTGAAATTAATTAAATTAGTAAATTGAAAAGAATAACATTAAACTGATATGATGAAGTCTAAAGTTGACAAAAGAACTCAAATAATACAAATTAAATAAAAAATTACGAATTTGGGACTGTTTTGAAACTATTTACCAATCTGGGGCAGTTGGTCACGCCCAAAATTGGGCATGACCGGTCCCGCCTGAATCTGTCACGCCCAATTTTGGGCATGACTAAATCCGTCTCTAAATCCATCGCTAAATCGGTTAGCGACCGATTTAGCGACGGAAAATTTGGTTTTTTTAATTTTTTTGTTTGCGACCAAAGTATTCCGTCGCAAAAATTGTTTGTGACTTAAATAAAAATCAAAATTGGCGTGTTTTGATTTTTGACGTAAAATATCATTTAATATTATTTATTTTTATTTTTATTTAATTTGAAAGTATTTTTAGACTTGATGATAGATATGATCTTTTTTACCTTTTTTAAATATTGTTTTATTTAGTATATTTTTTTAATATTATATGATTTTATTTAATATATTCTGGATTTTTGGTATATATAATTTTTAATATATTATTTTATTTAATATAATTTCTAAATTTTTATATGATTTTGTTTAATATTTTTTGGATTTTGTATATATAAATAATTTTTAATATAATATTTTATTTAATAAAATTTTTCAATTTGATTTTGGAATTTGATACTTCTCATTTTTTTTCTAAATTTTTGTGAATAATTTTTTAATATAGAAAGTATTTTAAATAGAATATTATATTTTGATACTTCTCATTTTTTATATCGAGACTACTCCATTAAACATATTATTCTCATCCCTTTCATCATCTCTTTCATCCTCTCATAATTTGATAATTCTCTTTCAAAACAAGTAGAAGACAATTCCCTTTTTCTCTTTCTGTTCCAGTCAAAACCACGTAGTCGATTAACTCGTCATCGAAACTACACCGAAACTCAGGCTTTATGTCAATCGGTAACTCAATTGTATAAAATTAGTGTGGTCAAAACATATACATCCAAGCGAGAAAGGGAATTAAAAAGGATCATCCATCTTTCATGGTGAATGATCAATTGTGCGAGTAAGTTGATCACCATCTTTATCTCTCTGGGTAAGCGCAGTGCAATTCTTTGCATTTCAATTTGATTCGCTTTGTCTCACGCAGTTCTACTCCTATTTCTAGAGTTCTGCAATATTTCACGGCTTCAAGTACGCTTTGGAATTAATGGGGTGCTACAATTCCGATTATTGTGTGGTGAGTGCACTTTGGGATGAGTGGAACGAGTGGTAAAGTGTGGAATGAGTGCGGAAAAGTTAGGAATGAATGTGCTTTGGAATAAATGGAGTTATTATATAAAAAATCCAAAAAATATTAAACAAAACTATATAAAATTTAGAATATCAAAAAAAGTTACAATGGCGTACGATATGTCCTTCAAATGGTCTAACTTTTGATAAAAATGTCCAATCGAGGTGTACGATATGTCGAAATGCTCGAAATTAATAGAATTAATTAAAAAATAAAAAATAACATGCAATTAACTGACTGAATAATTAAAAAAGTAGAAAACAAGAAAATTTTGGGATGTTCAAAGATTAAATCACAATTTTGAGGCACTTAGAGGTCTTATTTCGGAAATTTTTTTGACCAAGTCCCCTCCGAAAAACTTGCCAAGGGCTTCTCCTCTCAATTTCGAACGCGTGGCCACCAGTTTCGTCTCAATCGGACATTTCAGTCAAATGTTATGATCGTCCGAAGTTTATATACGCATCGCTGCATCTGTGCATGACTGACACATGTCAAGAATTGGTCACGCCCAGAACTGGGCCTGATTGGTCACGCCCAGTTTTAGGCGTGACCAGTTGCCCCAGATTGGTAAATAGTTTCAAAACAATCCCAAATTCATAATTTTTTATTTAATTTATATTATTTGGATTCTTTTGCCATCTAAAAGTTGGATCAATAAGAATTAGTTGAGGTTTCATCTAATAATGAATAAAAACCTTCTTATAAAAAAGAGACGATGAAATTACTTTATAAGCTCTGGTAGAACCTGAACATAATATCTGCTGGACCTTAATTAGGTAGTGACTACTGATTAAACATAAGAATTGTTAAACCATAAGCCTACTACCGTGAAGAATGATCATTGGCTAATAAAGCTTCCAGGTTTGAAGCATCCCGTGAATGACTAATCATGTGTCTGTAACTCTATGGATCATTAATTATTTATCTCATATTTTTTTCTTATCTGTTTGGGATCGTATAAACTTTTGTACAATTTTATTATATACAAAGTAATCTCTCTTTGGTTAAGAGGTGTTTGTTTCAAGTTATTTTCTTTCATTCCAAAAAAAATTTACTTCTAAAAATATATGATGATGAAGAAGAATGCATTCCTGAGTATTTTTAAAAATATATTTGGTTTATATAGCTATTAGACTTTGGAAGTTACACCATTGTGCAAGTAATGCATATACAAATAGGTAATGGGTATATTTTTTTTTTTACATATAAGATTTGAAATCAAATATCATAAAGTTTATCATACTTTCTTGATATATTATTTAATCAATTGAATTAAAATTTCTTGAGAAGGTAATGAGCATCAGGTGTCCATGATGGATCAAGATCTTTTTCATTTATTTCATTACTATAAAGTCTTAGAAGAAATAAATGAATTGAACATGTTATACACTAAATTGAGATTATCATTTTTTTTTCAAAATCATAAGAATAAAATAAAGGTTTAAATAATTTTTTTGTTCTTGCAATTTAATATTTTTTAATTTTTATTTTTGTATTTTTTTCGCTTAATCCCTGTAAATTGTGTTTATTTAATTTTTCATTTGAAAGTGTTTTAGATAATTTTTTATCATTTAAAGTGTTATTTATAACACTTTTAGAATGAAAAATAAAATAAATACATTTTATAATGATTAAAACAGATTTTTTTTTCAAAAACATTAAATTAGATGGATGGAAAAATATTTAAACTAAAAGAAATGGAGAGGATATTTTTCTGTTGAGAATATGTTAAAATTTCACCCTAAGCGGTATATTTTTTCTAAGAATCAAATTTACATAATATATATATATATGTGTGTGCGCGCGCGTGCGTGTGTAAGTTTCTAACAAACATGAAAATAATTGCTTTCAATATTTCCACATTCACTTTCCAGAGATAAAAGAAAATCATTCGAAACAAACGCCCTTATTGTTTCTTCAATAGGATGCAGGCACAAATTTCCTACAGTAGTATTATAATGTGAAACATTTTCCGGGAAATAAAAGACAATCACTTAAAGCAAAAGCCCGTTATTGTTTATTCAATAGGATGCATGCACAAAATTCCTACAGTTAATATTACCATGTGAAATCTCATCATGACACGCGGTTTTGGATATAATATCAAAGCAAAACTATCCTTCTAATAATCGATTCAGACCCTTTATCTATTATTTCTCATATCTCATTATGAAAAACGAGTACTCTATCTCTCTTATGAATTATTCAGAAAGCGTTAAAAATATTGTTAAATAAAATAAAGAAAATATTAAGAAGAAATTTTAAGTTGTTTGTTAAAGAATTAAAACTGATAAAATTTTATAAAAATATTATTAATTAATGAGATCCTTAACAAAAATAAAAAGTTTTGGGGTCTAATATTTGATTGGGACGTGAGAAAGAAACGAGTGCAAGATGTCATATCCCAAACCCCGCTTCATCAAGGAATGGATTGTAACTTAGAAGGATGAATTATGTGACTTTGTGCATTGTAAAGTAAGAAAATTCTTCGAAACAATGTTCTCGCAGATTGCAAAAGTCAATTGTTATTTTTCTTCTCACATAACTTAATTAGATTACTTTATTTAGTTCTTGATGGTAAACACCTAGATGGAAAAACAAACAATACAAAATTTATTTATGTACACGCAGCTAATAGTATTTTGCAAGTTTTTTATAGTTTTTTTTAGAAGTTATTAAATAGAATATAATTTTAGTACACTTTCAATATAAAGAGGTTTACTTTATAAACACATAATAACACTTTAAGGATTATTTTTAAAATAAAAAATTTAATAAAATTAATTAAATCAATTATTTTTATTGAAATATGTGATTGATGTTTAAAGTGTCTTATAATAAAAATTAGTGAGTATCAAATAATTAGTACTACTCGACAATAAAAAAAATCCTCATATTTGCGGGGCAACTTTACATTAATATATAAAACCATCATTAATATATAATAAACAACTAAAGTGTGCCTTCCAACCCAAGCATCATCAAACACATTCCAATTGAACATTCAATTCAATATGTAATTACAAATAAAAAGTCAATGGAGTAATGGGCTACATTTAAATCCACATTAGTCAAATTACCTAAATATTCAAGCTGTGCAGTGATGGCAGCATTACTAATATCGAACCACCCCACCAACATATTCAATTAAGATTAGCCAACCTTTCCTTCTCTCTCTACATTTCCCTTTTTTTCATTTCATTTAACACAAAAGGCCGAAATTCTTGACAATATTTTTTTTATTTTTCATTTTTTCCAAATAAATATATTACTCCAATCTCTCTCTCTTCCTCGGGAAACCTCAAGTTGACAAATTATCAAACTAAATCAATGAAAGCGAGCCACGTGTCTAGTCAACCTTTATATCATCGACACCTCCGCTTGATCCAACGGCGCCCGTGGCACGCTTTCCAAGATCTTAAAAAAATAATTTTCCCCCGTGTTGACTTTTTGATTCTTAATTAACCAGAATTTATGACCCTCATTTAAATTTCACCCTCCTTTTTTTTTGTCCCACAACACAACACAACAAACAACAGACGACAACGCTCTCGCCATCAGAATCATTCATCGCTCCCATCCGTGACCCTCCCACGCGAATCTCATCCACTTGCCTCAGCGCGTGCGATCCACGCCCTCCACAAAACGTACCCGAACATTTAACAAGATATCAAAACCGGACATAAACCTTTGAGTTTTACTTTATCTTCAACATCGTCAAAGCCCCACTCAAAAAAAAAAAAAAAAATCCCCCCTCGCCCGCATTTTTGTTTATAAAAAATGCCAAGCAAAAAAAGCAAGTGCGTTCTATTATTTTCAAAAAAAAAAAAAA
>PYAF01004757.1:2957831-2972137 GCA_007407185.1 Glycine tomentella
CAAATATAAACAAAAAATTATTTTATTTGACGTACATAAATATAAATAAATCTAATTAATTTTACTTTATTTAATGATATCATTCCTAAAATATCATTCAATTTAATTATAATTTTATTTTAATTTTTTAATTCATAATATCAAATTTCATGAATGATATATTAGAAATTTTACTAAAATTAAATTATGAGTTTACAGGGCCTACTTTATTAGTAGACCGGATTTTATAGTTGAATATCATATCTTTATATTTTATTTTATTTTTAAATATTACTTAAATTTAAAAATATCAGTGCAATGCACAGAAAATTAGTAATATATTCACCAATTCCAATAATTAAGTTGTGAACTAGGATTATATAAAAAAAGTTGTGCCCTTGGGATTGGAATTAAATTGCGGGTTGCTCCTAGTCAAAAAGCAAATTCAAGTGATAATAAAACTTTTGTAATTTTGTCTCGTGGTTAAGGAATTTAAGGCCACGTCGATTGGAGAGGGTCGAGGGGTAAGTAAGTATTTTGCATTTTTAAAGTGATTTAACCTTATAAATTATGACTAAAATATAATAATCCTCTTAGAATTTTTTGGTCATTTATTTTTTCTGATAGTACTAGTAAACGTTTGACTGTGTTTTATTAAATATAAATATTATCTATTTATATTCTTACTATATAGATTCGTAAACTAAAATACAATCCAAAAATACTAACTTCCTTTTATATATAAAAACTTTAGGGACACATTAAGAAGAAGAAAGTTTCTTTAGGGACAAAAATAGTACTACTCTAAACTTATATAAAAGCAAAAGAAAAAAAAAATCTTAGAGCATCTTCAATATAATGGTGTTTATATAAATTACTCAATTTATGTTAACTTTAACTCAATTAATTTTCTCTTTTATAATTTTTTTTATTAATAAGTTGTTTAACTTACAAATATTTCATTTCTCTATCCTATATTTAATATAGAGTTAAGTGATTCACAAATAACAGTTTATATGTATAAATAAATCTTTCTAATTTTAATCAATTCAAAATCACATCTAACACATTAAAACAACATTTTTTACTAAACAACTCTGATTGCATATGCTCTCACCATCAAAAAATATAAATCAACATAAAAAAATTGCAGATGCTCTTATATGCATTAACCTTAAGAATAACTAAGAAATGGGATGAATGGATTTATCTAATTTTCTTCCATCAATCTAAACAAACAATCGAGAAGAAAAGTTTTTTTTTTCTTTCTTTTATTTAACTTTTAAAAACTAAAAATTTACTAATGTTCTCTTGTTATTTTTTTGGTCTTTTCATTTTCTTTCGCATCTAAAACTCGTAATCCTTGTAAAGACACGTAGCTGCTCTTTATACTACTACTAAATTAAACCAAATTTCTAACTACTAACAGCCATTTAACTTAAAATTAAATGCACAGCAACAGGCATGGACGGGAATCCATCAGATGCATCAAATGAATATCTGTGACTTTATAAGTATCATTAAATTCGAAGTCAGTGATTCATATTCAGTCATGCTCTCCTCTTAGTGCTCTTTTGATTACTAACCAATCGCAACCAATTCCTGCACAGATGGAGGAAGCGATCTATCTGCATTAAATGTTGTGGTTGCTCATTCTCTCTTCCCAAGCGTAGAAGAAAATCATTAATTCAATGAAGCTCTTTTCCAATTTGTTTTTTATCCAATAAAGTGCCATATGTAACCAAAAAGAGAAAATACTACAATTAAATTAGGACTTAGGGTACTATAAAGTTCCACGTCATGTAGGTTTTGCGAGGCCGAGTAGAGCATTATTCTCCAGCCCAAAACATTCACACCCGTAAAGTAGTTTGGGCTACTATTTGAATTAATCAACCTTAGGGCCATGTCTGTCTTACTTTCTCCTTCTCAATATTATATGTCTATTGAATAAAAATATATATTATATGTCTATTCAAGTATTTTAATTTATTTTAAAATATTTATCACTTAAAAAAATGAAAAATCACTAATCATATTTTTCTTATAATGTTTGGATTTATTGACATTTCACCTAAATACTTAGATGAATTCACAATCAAATTATAATTCTTTTAACAAAGATTTTTTTTTGAGAAAAAGTCATTTTGACAGTAATTTAGGCAATTATTTTTATTTCCAAAAAAAGTACATTACGTTAAATAATAAATAATATAAGACGGATGGAATACAATAACCAATTGCATAGTACTATAATGCAATTACGTAAGGCCCCACCAATTGGCGCTTAGTGCAAAGTGCAGATTATCTATCTCCTTACATTTGGTTTTATATATATATATATATATATATATATATATATATATATATATATATATATATATATATATATATATATATTGTGGATTCACAAGAATTTTCTCTATTTTGTTCCCAAACTAAAGATAATGTATAATGCTAGTCATTCAACAACCTAAAAAATTCGTAGAAGATGATGGTCTTTGGGCTATAAAGTTAAGAGGAACGTGTCATACGATGCTGCTGCCACTAAGGAAATCATTGCTCAATCAATTTCGACGAAATTTCCAATGACCTGATGGAAGCTCATAAAATATATTTGATTGACTGTGACTTCGCACACTTCAACTACTATTTCCAAAATACTCAATTCTCATCAAGTTTGGTTGGAAATAACTTTGGTTCAATTTAGGGGTATTCAGGTTATAGGTGATTAGTGAATCTGAACCGATTTGAATAATTTGAGTTAAATTATTTATATATTTGGATCAAAATTAAATCGAATTGATCAGAATCGTTCATGTACGAATTGAGTTACAGGTTTAGATTTATAAATCCGTTAATCCGATCCGTGAACTCGTAATAAAAATATAATTTTTATTATATATATATATTAAATTTAAAAACTAAAAAATTATTTTAAAAATAAAAAAAAGCTGTGGTACTGTAAATGTCTTGGCCGAATGAAGGGTCAGTCCATAATCATCTCATCTTATATTTACTGTGAAGGTGTGGTACTATAAATGTCATGGGTTTATGTTTCTTTTTCTTTTGCACTTCTGTGTTCTGTCTCATCACATCTCCTTCTCTATGCTTCAACTGCTTCTGCTCTCTCTTATTTCATCTCCTTATCTGTGCTTCAAGTGCTTCGGTTCTCTCATCTCATATCCTTCTCTGCGGTTCTGCACCATGTCCTTCTCTGTTCTCTTTCATCTCATCTCATCATATCGATCAAGCATTAGATTTTCCTCTGCGCTTTCTATTTCTTTTCCGAAGCTCTTTAACTTCTCGTGATTTTTCTGATTTGTATTCATTGGGATTTTGATGGAAACAGAGATGGGAAGAAAAGAAATAACCTTCATTGTTGAGTGTTGACTTGAATTTTTGGTTATAACAAACCTTATTGCAATAAATTAATTTGTAAGAAATAGTTGTGATTCAGACTATTATAGTAAATCTTGTTTAAAAATCTTTTCTTTTAATTTATATTATAAGTCTATTTTAGAACATTATGTTGATGATATTAAATGAATTATTTTTACTATTTTCATACATTTGATAATATTGTATTAATTGTATTGGATATTTGAAAGAATCATGATATAAAATAGTAATTTTAAGAAAAAAAATTAAATGGATAATCCGTTGGTCCGAACCCAACCAAACAGTTCATAAACGAGTTGGATTTAAAAAAAAAAAAAATCTGCAAATCGATATGCAAACACCCCTAGTTCAATCCCTTTACAATAAAGTATGCTAATGTTGATGGAGGATGTATTTGGTAGATTGAGGTGAAAAGGAAAGAAAATGTGAAAAATGAAAATGAATGAAAAGAGAAAAAAAAAGTATATAAAGAAAAAAAAAACCAAAGAGAGTGTAAAATAAAGTAATTTGATAAATATGAAAGAAAGTATAAATGGGATAAAAAAAAATTGAATTAAAACAATTTGGTAGGTAAACAAAAAAAGTTGGAATAAGAAAGGACAATCAATTATGCATAATCAAGTAGGCATGTATTGAATCTGTGAGAGACTCACTTTCCTATTTTCTTTCTCCTTTGTCACTCTTCTACAACAATACATAAGGCTCTTATCTTTCTACTTTCACCTCATATTTGGGTGAAAGTTTTACCCCATCATATCCATTTTTTTTTCAAAAATTACAGTTCGAATTAACCTTAACAAACACCTATATCGCAACATTCATCCCTAAATCACATCAATTCAATTGCATCTCACATTCAGCCCTTTAAACCAAACACTCCTATTGAATGTTTGATAAAATAGAATGAAAATGAATTAAAATGAAAGTCTTGAATAAAATGCAAAAGCATGTATTATAATTTTTTCATAAAATAGAACGTGGACATGGTAATATGGTATCGGTGGTCCATAATGTCATGATTTTGACATACCAGTTTGGCTAACCTTCACCCACGTACTTACTGTCTCATGCCTAACCCTTCTGGAAGGAGGGAAAACTTGAACTCTGACTTATTCACAACAATCAAATTTAAAATTCAAACACCACCACCCGTCCCAAGCGATGACCCTCAAGATGTTAGCTTATTCACATACGCGTCTGCAATTTCAAATACTGGGGGAAAAAAAAAAAAAAACTAAACTAATTGCAACTTGACTATGCGCCATGTGCAAATTAAAATTCTCTATGCCAAAGTCCAAGCATAAAAGTCACTCGCACTTTGTTTTCATAAATCACCGTACGGTTTAAATTGTATAGTATTTTTTCCCCACTCACACAGACTATCAATGTTGCAACAGTGTCACGTCATTTGACAATTAATGTGTTGATTTTTGTTACTATATTAAAGGATTAGTTGTAACTTGTGACCTCAGCTTATTTTACTTATTATCACAATCCAAACCAAAACCACACTCTTCTCATTTTTTTCCTCTGTTGCATCCCTAATGGAATAAGTTCAGACATGTCCATTGCATTGAACAAAACTAACAGCAGCATAATGAGCACACCCTTGTTCCATCAATTCAAAAAGCAAGCTTCTTTCTTCTTCAAGGAGAAAATCAAGACTGCTAGATTAGCTCTAACAGATGTCACCCCTGCAGAACTGTAAGTCTAACTCTTTTATGACATCATCATGAGATTTTGATTTGTTATTTTGTTGATCAGTAATCACCCTTCAATTTTGTGTCATAGCCAAAACTAGTTCTTGATTTCTAATATATATTTTATATTTTATTTTCCCTATGTATGGATGTGTTTTACTATTTGCAGGATGACAGAAGAGGCAACAAGTGGAAATCCATGGGCCCCAGATGCCAGAACCCTCAGATCAATTTCAAGGGATGCTTTTGAGCTAGATGATTATTGGAGGATTGTGGAGATTCTGCATAAAAGGTGTTTCCAGGTCCCTTTGTTTTCCTTACCATGTTTCCCACTTTTGTGTCAATCAATCAATCAATCAATCATGTGTAGAATATAGATCAACCAATCAGGGATGAATGACATGTACAATTCTAAAACAGGTTTCTTAAATTTGAAAAGAAGAATTGGAGGATCTCTTACAATTCCCTGATCGTGCTTGAACACTTGTTGACTCATGGACCAGAGAGTGTTGCTGAGGAATTTAAGAGTGACAAAGATGTCATTAGCCAAATGAAAGGTTTTCAGTATATTGATGACACTGGGTATGTTCTTATTTTTGCATCTCTTGCCTAAAAATCTATGGTTATCAATTTTCTCATTCTTGACAAGACAATGGGTGCATTTTGAGTGTTTGCAGATTTAATTGGGGCCTAACTGTGAGAAAGAAATCTGAGAGGATAATGAAACTGCTGGAAGAAGGGACTCTTCTCAAGGAAGAGAGAAAAAATGCTAGAAGGTTATCTAGAGGGATTGAAGGTTTCGGAAGTTTCTCTCATCGGTCAACTCTGGCACAAGGTGTTCTACGTGAGAAATCATTGCCAACCACACTTAAGAGATATGACTCAGACTTAAACAACCATGAAGATCAGGAAAACCAGTCCTCTTGTTCAACCAATGTTGTGAATGTGGACACAGTGGCTGTCAAATCTCCTAGCCAACAAGGTGGAACTTTCAAGTCATTGGGTAGTGTGGAAGCAAAGGAATACCAGGATGATGATCTTGGCAACAATCAAATGCTTCAGAAATCTGAAACAAGTTCTAAAGAAAACATGGAGCCTAGCAAGGAGGAGTTCCATCTATGGAACTTGAATGGGGAGTCCAAAGCACTTTTGGATTGTGTTGAAGAGGATTCCAAGCTTGGAATCATCAGAGCAGAAGATGATCACCCCTTTAGTTCAGCAGAAATGCATGCCACTGCCTCTTTGCTTTCGGCTTGCTAGAGACGGAAATACTAGTATACTAGAAGGGTGTTGAAGCAATTTGAAGATTTAAATGAACCCAACAAGTTCAAGTTGTTAGCAAATATTGCATTTTCAATTCAGAAGAGCATAGTCTAAAGAACGTCTTATGGTACATGTATTCATATTTCATGGAATTGGGCAACCATTATGTTACTGCTAGAATTTTCCCTCTATCACGGTTTGTTACTCAACAAAGATAAATTTTGCCATTTTGGATTGTATTTCTCTATATTTAATCTGCGTAGAGATTCAACCTTCCGTGGCCACTTTAACGGCAATCACATGACCTGTTTTTAAGGCGCTCCAAGAAGTGTCTTAAAATGGGGTCTAGACAATCATTGATTACTTTGGAAAAATGGCATCTTGCTTATTATGTGCTAAAAGGTTTGTTTAAGTAAGTTGTTCTAGACAATAGATTAAAGCAATTTCCTAAGGTTTTTCTATTTCAGCAAATCATTCACTACAAGATTCAAAGTATTACAACTCATCTCCGCATAAAATTCTATTAGTTCTCAAGTTGTAATTTTGAATGTACAATAGGTCACAGTCAGAACGTATAAGACTGATTCAGGATAGCATAAACAATAGAAATCAACTAATCCTCTATCATCAAACATTATGGTGATTGATTTGAGCTAAAAAGCAACGATGAAAGGCAATGTAATTTAGCAAAACAAATAGATATGTAGATATTTACAACATTCATAAATGAATTAATAAAACTTCAAGATTTGCAAAGCCAGCCTTGGATAGCAAGTCGAAGTGCATGATTGGGAGTGAGATTCAGGTGACTCAATTTTAAATTAGTCATAGGAGAAGTTTCGTGCCCATTTTCCAGCCATTCACTTATGGCCTTCCCTTCATAAGTAAATCCGTCTGCTGCAACTTGAGGATCATGCATTATTTCCTGAAGAATGAACCAAATAAACATGAGCCACATAAATACAGTAACTGAGAAGAAAATTGGTTTCTCTTCAACTCATGCCCGTGCCCAAGTTTTTATAGCCCTCTCAAGAAATTAAGAATGCTTGGAGACAATCACTGTAGAGTTAAGCAAGCCTAGTAGCCCAGGTTAACATCATGGCACTGGTTGGTTCATCCACTATAGTATATATTTCATTTGAGTTATTGCATTAGTATTACTGCTAAAGTTATAAAAATAACAAAAAGGGACAGTTACCTGAAAGATTGGACACAAGAAAAAAGATGGTACAGGTCGCTCTTCTAAAACATGCAACTGCTCCAATTCTCTCACTAGAGAAGGTGTTAACTCTGGTCTGACTCTACTGTTCAGTTGGCAGCATTGCAATCCCAGTTCAGCCAATCTTGTTGCCATGGTGGAATTCCATTCTCCAGCTGAAGAATCCAAAATTGGATACAATTTTCCAGACGAAACTGCTCTCCGTACTTCACCAGCTAATCCAACTGGAGTCCTACCAGTGAGGAGTTGCAAAATGATGAGTCCAAAAGAGTATATGTCAGATTTAGGAGTTAGTACTCCAGTTCTCTGAAATTCAGGATCTGTATATGCAAAAGAACCCTTTGGCTCAGTGCTGAAGTGGAAGCTAGGAAGATAAACTGACTCCTCTTTCACCAGCCTGCTGAACCCAAATTCACATATCTTGCAACTAAGTGCAGAGTCCAGAAGAACAGTTTCAAGAGTCAGACCACCGTGGATAATAGTTTCAGGTTTTGAAGAATGCAAGAAGTAGAGAGCTGTAGCAATTTCGGCAATCCATTGTGCTCGGATGTTCCTAGTCAATGGCAGAAGACTGCTTTTTCGGAATAGATAATCTTGGAGACTTCCACTGGGCAAGTACTCATATACAAATGACCAGGCTTCAGGGCAAATACCAAGCAAAGTAACCAGATGAGGGTGTTGGAGACTACCAAGAATTTGAGCCTGATCACACAACACAAGCATAAACATTAGTTGGATCAAACAAACACACTATATGCTGGATAATCAAGTCAATAAAGAAAACGATAAAATATTTATAAAAAAAAATAAGAGAAAAATTAATGGAGATATCTCACACAAGATACAAACAAAATGGTTAAAATGGAAAAAGGCATCATGAGTTATAATTGATCACAAATTATCTACTAAGTTCAAAGGAAAGTTTTATTGTAATAATATACAACCCACTATACTTTACGGTAGTGTTAGACTTTATAAGGATAACAGGAGAAAAAATGGGAATAACATAAATGAGAATGTTAAGATGGATGTATGATCACGCAATAAAGAAAAAAAATGATTTTGTACGATAAGATATTGGTGAAGCCTCAATTAAGAAAAAATTATAGAAAATCAGTAAAGGTGGTTTGAACACGTGCAGAGAAGGTTATTTGAAGCATTGGTGAGGAGAGCATATAGCACGATTTTTAGTCTTATAAAAAGAGGGAAAGAGAGACCAATGCAGACATTAAAGAAAAGTGTTAGGAGGGATCTCATGTTGAATAATCTCTGAGAATTTGGTTTTTAATCGAGTCCAATAATATGTGATCCATATAGTTAACCTTGCGTCGCATAGTGGGATAAGTCTTTTGTTGTTGTTGCATTAGAAAAGCTTGATCTTCTTCATAAAGGCATTTAACATTGTAATAAGAGAAAATTACTGAAAAAAGTATAAATAGATCTTGAAGAAAATTTATGGTTATGTAAATTGCTTCAGAAAAAGCACACCTTCCTCAATGAATGTATTTCTAGATACACCTGACTAGATGGTATTTAACCTAGAAAAATAAGAGCGTCCAAAGTTATGTCAAGGATATACATTTCATACAATTAGACTTGTATTTTCTAAAGTGTTTATAAGACAAGCTAGCTTGGAACCTAATACCTTCAAAGGATTGTTTAGGAGATGAGTAGTGGTTGTCTCGGCTGTGAAACCAATTAAAAATTCAAAAGCCTCTAAATTATGTTTCTGCCACTGATCCTCAAGCTTTAAAGAATTTAAGATAAACTATTTCAAAAGCAGAAAGGCTGTTATGGGAGAACTGACCTCTTGATGAAACTCCGTTGATCCGTGCATGTTGTGAGGATGGAGCTTCCTTATAGCAACTGTTCTACCCAACATTTCCCCCTTATAAATAGAACCATATCCACCCTCCATAACTTTGAAACTCTCAGAAAAATTGCATGTGGCATTTTGAAGATCTAATAATGAAAATTCGGCAAGCTCAGGGAATTCTTCAGCAAACCCAATGACTCCATTGCAGTGATCTGCTCCAACTTGTCCGCAACTTTTCCACCGCTCAAGCCAGTGTAGGGCTTTCATTTTCTGCTGCCTGATTTGCTGCTTTTCATGCCGCAGGTTTGAGATGGATGCTTGAATTAGTGATAGTTCATTTGCAGCTTCATCTCGCTTATGGTTGGTTTCATGTGCACAATTGCCTAGAAGGGAAATACTTCTCGCAGTCCTTTCCAACTCACTAGCAATTTCTTCTTTCTCATCCAAGAACATTTGTTGCTCCTGTAAGGTAGCTCTTAGTGCATCCTCAGCCTCTTTTCTGAGCTTTACTTCATGTGCATGGGCGGACTCAAAAAAGTTCACCTGAAGAAAGTACATGTTACTGGTGTGGGAACAGAAGTCTTGAGAAAATCAGCAAAAGACTATACATTAAATATAATCACTAGTCATTAATTTTGAGATATGATGTGAAATCACATAGCTTTGTGTCCATGAAATTTCTTAACAATAAATTTGGATACTTTAATTTATAGTAATTTGGGAAATTCAGGTCGTGTTGTTGCTTCCCGATCTGTTCTAAGATTTTTACAAGAAAACATTTAAGTTTCAGAAAAATTATTTACAGAATCCAACTATTTTGCAGATGGCTTCTCTCTTGAATCTTCATGGAATACTTTATCGATGTTTCTTAGATATGTAAGAAAGTATACTTGATCCCTCATGGCAAGCAAGAATTTCTCTGGCTTCTTTCCTTAAAATAAGAATAAGGTGAATAAGCTTCTGTGCTATCAAAAGTCCAATTACATTAGGTCATGCATACCTTACTAATGGCTTCAATGGCTTTGACTTCCAACCTTTTGCTCTTCAACAGCTCTGCAAGGGCCTTGTCTGTTGCAGCATTAGCTTCTCTATTGGCTTCAATAAGTTGACTATCAATTGTTTCTTCCTCAAACTCTGAATGAGTATCTAAATACCAACCGGCCGAATGTTGGGGAGAACAATGACTATTACAACTGGATGATTTAGATGAAAAAATAGCTTCTGCTTCAATGATTTCACTCTGAACCATACATCTTGTAGTCCTTGTAGAATTTAATTGAAGACATTCTGAATGTAACAATTCTTTGGTACCATCATGAAAAGATCTACAACTCAAACTCTCTGCAGTTGTAGTCTCAGCTTGGGCACGTGAAGACAAAGAACGAGGTGTTTCAGAAGCTTCTCTTGTCCAAATGTGCTTACCGTTATAGACAAACCATATTTCACAGAATGGGGGAGCATTTTTGGCAGCATAATTTGCTTTGCTGGAATTCCTTTTGATTTTCATGCAACTGCATTTTTCCATTGTTTTTATAAAGGGAAACATTTATTCACCCCTTTTATGAAAGAAAAGGTACAATAAAGGAAATGATTGAAGTAGATAGTATGGTTCAAAGTTATAAGAGCTGAGGAAGGCATAGATGTGTAAGTCTCTATAGAAATGACAGACATAGAGATAACAGAATAACATCAAATTTTCCAATCATAGGAACCTATCAACCAGAATGGAATAAACAAGTGAATAAGCCAAGTTCAATGCATAGAAACTAGACAATTCTATATTGGCATAAACAATCATTCCCTCTGACTAACAGAATTTGTTGGCAGTCAATGCATTACTTACTTTTCTGGTATTGCTCCAATAACAAGCTTCCTGATATTATGCACAGTAACCAAGTCAACAATCCCTTTCTGGACTTGATCAGCTTCACCAATGACACTGCTTGCCTTAACCTGAAAAGAAATTAATTTAACAAAGACCATTAATAATTGCCGTCTTCGAACAAATTGCATTGTAAAGAGGACAAAATGAGATAGGTTCAACAAAAACAAATTTCAGTTATAATTCTTCACAAATTTCACATATTCAGAAGGAAGAAAACATGAAAACAGAATGGTAACTAACAGGATTTTAAAAAATGTGGCTAAATGCAGTATCATGTCACCCGCAAATCATATTTGCCTCCCCGGAGCAACAATCAGCAGGGTGGGAAAATATGGCCCCTGGAACGACATTTGTGGTTCCCACACACACATATTCTAAAGCTTTACCAGAAAACATTTCCAAAGGCCATAAATTTTTAATTTTTTTAAAAAAATGTAACTTGTTTTCATAAATGAAATTAAGAAAAAAATAACAGATGAGCAAGCAGAAATCAGCATTAAAATTATAACCTACAATTTCCTATATGTTGGGAAGGGGGGTTTAAGGATTGAAGGGATAAAGGGGGAGAGGTTGTGGATTTGAATCTCCCGACTAACATTCTAACAAAAACTAACAACCAACATTTGACTAATAAAACACACACACGCAAAGACATGCATGCATACCTTAGCAGCACGGCAAAGGCTCAAGTACTTCTCCAAAAGCCTCTTGGTGTCTTCTTTTTCTTCTATTCTATAAGCAGACACCACTTCAGGACTAGCTTGGGATGCTGGCAATTTCCCCACTGCACAAGATTTCAATTTTAAATGAATCAACTCACGGGATAGGATGAAAATATCCCAATAACCATATACTATATTTCAATTTTCAACCTTATGCTTGCGAAAATAGAAAAAAAGAAGCTAAATTGGCACAGCAAAAACTCAAAGGGAACCAAAAAACCAATCCAAATTCAAAAGAAGTGCGCACACATGAACATAAAAGACCAGGACTTACACAGTGTGGGGATCATAGTAGAAGGTTGCTGAACATGAAGTAAGAAAATCTGTGGTTTGCTGAAATGGGTGAAACACCATTGAAGCAAAGTGGCGGCTTTCTTGAGGGACTTGCCAACTGCCACGTGGACCATCTCATCACATTCATATTCATCCATGGCCATGAGGTAGAAGTGTTAGTTAGAGTTAGAGGGCATGATGGCGAGGAAGATGATGAGAGAGGTCCATTGTTGAAGGAAAAGTAATGGGAAAGGGAATTTTGAGGATTGAGTTAAGATGGATTTTTTTTTCAGTGATCATTTTTCTATTGAAACTCAAAAGTGGAAGGCTTGACTTTTACACTGACTCAGATGCCGTGTGGTGTCTCACTTCTGTCTTTACTCTGTGTTGTGTGGTCTGCAGGAAACAAAATTTAGTAGCTTTTGGTAGATCCATGTTGTAAGACTCATAAAAAGTAACCTTACAAGTTCCAATAAAAGCTTTTAGTGTTGGACGTAAGAAAACATTTTAAGAAATGTTAATTTAAATAAATAAACAATATTAATTTTTTAATTAGTATATTGAAGATAGTAATTAGAATTTGTGAATTTTTTTTTCATTTTTTACTTTCAATTAATGCTTTCGGTGAAAGTTATTACTTATTAGCATTATCTTCAAAGTTTTGAGTTCAAAATATCAACTGATTCTCTTTCAAAAAAGAAAAATATCAACTGAATGTTTAGATATGAATTGAAAATATTTAGTGAATGTTTGCATATGCTAAATTTTTTTGCAGAGTCGAGGATGTGGAAAAACTTTTTTGCTTGATAAAATTATTAAAGTGGTAAACAAATTAAACAAACAAAATGGTTTTCCAATTATAAGTAAAAATTTGAAATTTATATGATTAATTTTTAATAATTTTATTTTTCATTTGATATGTTATTCATTACCCCGACGGGGCATTTCATAGGGTGGATATTTTTATCTTCTTAGCAATTTAAAGTTGGAAATATTTGGTATGTTATTTAAAATAATAACTTGAGTCTTGATTATGAAGGAGATGGAATATACTGACACCTAACCGACAGAAAACTCCAAATTTAACGGTAGGTGATTGAAGAGACAGTGACCCCTGTTTGGTTCCGGTGAAATTAGGAGGGGAGGGTGGATGGAAATAGGTTAAATTATTATTTTAATTTAATTATAAATTAAAAAAAACATATATAAAACTAATCAACATCTAACTTGTAAACCCGACTCTTTATTTTAAATTAGAATATTTCTGTTTAATTACATATTTTATTTTAATTTAAATTATGTGAAACTTTAATGGTCTAAGAGCTTCTTTTGTCAATTAGGTGATTCAATTTTTAAAATTAAATAATTTTAGTTTCATTATAATTTTCTTTTACTTAAAATTCTCAAATTGTCATCTTTTACTAAAAATATTTGAAAATTGAATGGATTAAATTGCTTCAAATTTCCTTATTCAAAACATAAAAACAATATATTAAATTTTTTTAAAAAAAAAAATCTCAAATTTTTTCTTCTTCATGTTCTAACTTTACACTTTATAATCCTTCAAATTTATTAAATTTATACTAATTTTATGAGATTTAAAATTTTAAAATTAGTTTATATTCTAAATTCATAATAAAACCTCAAAATATTTATACAGAAAATTAAAAAATAATGGTGAATTGAAAATAATAATTTAAGAATTTTGAATACAAAAACTTGATAGAGATGAATTTGCTTAATTGTTAAATTCAAATTACTTGATTGTCTTCAATCCAAAAACATGTGGGAGACAAATGTAGCTAAAAAGCTCAAAGACTAGCTTAATTAAAGCTGAAAAAACAATCGGTATCTAAAAATAGTTAGCTAAAAATTGTTAAGTATCAAAAAACATTATACATTTTTTGTTTTTGGTAACATTATTTATTAAAGTAACTAATAAATATGGAATTGTATAAATAAACATACCTACTTAATGTTTTTATGTAAAATTAAATTTATTTTAATCATAAAATATATTTTTTGTAACTATATTTTAGTTTTTAGTTAA
>PYAF01004757.1:2972237-2988668 GCA_007407185.1 Glycine tomentella
TATGCACTTAAGTGGACAAAAAAAAGGAGGAAGGAGAGAAGATAAAAAAAAGAATAATACAACTCTATCTTATGTGAAAAGGGTACAAAGTAAATTTTATAAATATTTTAAGAATCAAAAGGAAATAAAATATAAAATATAAAAAAGAACTAGAAACAATACCCTAAAACACTATAAATTGCTAAAATATGCTTGCTTTTTTTAGTAAATAAAATAAAATATGAGGAATATAATCAAGTACGTTTTTCATTTAGCTAAAAAACTAAAAAAAAAATTACTTGTCATTTGTCAAACATACAAACATATAAAAAAAAAAGCATAGTCAAAGCAAAATAGGCGAAAATTGTAGTTAGATCAAAAACTTTTAGAAGTGATTTTTAAGGTAAACTGCTTATATAAATGAGGAATAATAACAACACTATTTTTAAGTTTTAATTTTACTATAAACTATTCACTGCATACACTCGTACTTCTTATCTAATAAGTTTTACTCATAAATTTATTTATTTTTATATTAAAGAAATGTTACTGACCCTTCTCTTATATAAACACACCTTTAATAAGACATTGTTTGGCGACCTAAGCTTGGCCCATTACAACATTTGTATTTTTTAGTATGTTGGCAAGGAACTAATCGTGAAATTCACTATTCAGGGACCCGATTTCATATTAACCAGATGAAGATGTGGGGACGAACTTTTAAGTTGAAAGGCGTTGATTTATAGTGATAACTAAAGATCAACCGTTGAACAATAACCAATAATAAAACAAAAACAAGTGAAAGAATTTACTCTGCCATCAACTCAGTTAACTGATTTAACAACACATATTTTCATCATATAAAACGAAAACGCTGTATTTTCTTTCACCAAGCTACCCTGCAGGCTGCAGGATTTAGAAGCATTTCCTGTGTACAATTGAAGGACCAGCCTCATCGTACTCAGCCTTTGCAATCCACATCTGCATTTCAAACATGATGTCCTAATATTAGTATCCCAACACCACTTTATGCAACTGGCAATATACTTATTTAACTCACTGGGATATTTGATCTGGGAATCGAAACTAGAACTAAAAGAAAGAAAGGCACATGCATAATCTCTCGGTCATACAATTATCATCAGATTTTAAATCTTCTAAAGTGGACAGTGAGAAAGTAAGGATATATATCTACAGTTGATTTCAATTAAAATGTCTCTTAATCTTAAATAACTTTTGACTTAATGGCAGATAAATCTTGACATTCTTCCTTTATACATTTGCTCAATTTAAAGAAATTAAATCCATGAATTAGAATCATAGCAAAACGTTTACCTGTTGGAAAGTGCTGAGAGAAGCCAAGATAGAGCCACCAATCCAGACACTGTACTTTCTCTCAGGTGGAGCAACCACCTTAATCTTCATGCTGCTTGGAGCCAAAGCTGAGATTTCCTTGCTCATTCTGTCAGCAATACCTGGGAACATGGTAGAACCACCACTGAGAACGATGTTTCCATACAAGTCCTTCCTAATATCGACATCACATTTCATGATTGAATTGTAAGTGGTTTCATGAATGCCAGCAGCTTCCATTCCGATCATGGATGGCTGGAAGAGAACTTCCGGACATCTGAAACGCTCAGCACCAATGGTGATGACCTGTCCATCCGGCAACTCATAGCTCTTCTCAACAGCAGAGCTGGTTTTTGATGTTTCAAGCTCTTGCTCATAATCAAGGGCAATATAAGCCAGCTTTTCCTTTACGTCCCTTACAATTTCACGCTCAGCTGTGGTAGTGAAGGAATAACCACGTTCTGTAAGGATTTTCATCAAGGCATCAGTGAGATCGCGTCCTGCTAAGTCAAGACGGAGGATGGCATGAGGGAGAGCATAGCCCTCGTAAATGGGGACGGTATGGCTCACACCATCTCCAGAGTCTAGAACGATACCTGTACAAATTAATTCAACAAGCATGAAAGAAACAAGACAAGTTAGACAACATCAGAGAAATCAGCTCTACAACTTCTAGTTAGATTAGGAAGATATAGAGTTTTCAACCACAACTTAAGTATGATATTGTCACGGGAAAAACATTAAGAGCCTCCACAGAGCATTGAAAGTTTAAAATTATCCAGCTTAATAGTTTTAGAGTGTAGCTTATAGATGGAACAGAATAATTTTCTTGAAGAAGTAATGACTAACCAGTTGTACGGCCACTGGCATACAAGGATAGAACAGCCTGGATGGCAACATACATGGCGGGGGTATTGAAGGTCTCAAACATAATTTGGGTCATTTTCTCACGATTAGCCTTTGGGTTGAGAGGTGCTTCGGTGAGCAGAACTGGGTGCTCCTCCGGAGCGACACGGAGTTCATTGTAGAAGGTGTGATGCCAGATCTTCTCCATGTCATCCCAGTTGCTCACAATACCATGCTCAATGGGATATTTGAGAGTTAATATACCTCTCTTGGACTGAGCTTCATCCCCTACATATGCATCTTTTTGGCCCATGCCAACCATCACTCCTGTGTGACGGGGACGACCAACAATGCTGGGAAACACAGCCCTTGGAGCATCATCCCCAGCAAATCCAGCCTAAACATTACAATACAGTAGACTCACAGTAAATCAATAGAAATTGAAAAGTACTAGTCAATCACTGTAGGAACAAAAATATTGGAAATAAAACCATCCAGATATCTTACTTTAACCATTCCTGTCCCATTATCGCAGACGAGTGGTTGAATATCCTCACCATCTGCCATTTTATTTTTTCAACAGCTGAAAAAATAAAAAAAATAAAAGAATCGCTCAGCACATTGAAAACAAAGACATTTCACATGCAGAGCCTATACAAATGCAACATCTACTTAAGTGATCCCCTTTAGGTTGGATATAGCCTAAAGGTCTAAATCACAGGTATCATTCTCTTCCTTGATATCTTCACTTCGCCGGGTCATGTGAAAATAATTTATATTTATCTCTCTAGAATCTAGACACACCTTACATAGACCAGGAATTCGATCCCCTTGAGTTGATAATTGAACTTCATGAGGTGCAGTAGGTTTAAAAATAACTTTCATACTTCAATTTGATACAAAAACAAATCTTTTTGAGAGATTAGGATTTGTGTGGTTGAAAATGAAAGTGCAGAAGATCTCCATATGAGAGAATATTTAAAATTTGGGAAAATCTATTAAAAGGCAAATAAACTCTAAATTCTCACGTCATGCAAAATTTCAATATGAAAAGCTATAAACCAATTGTTGTTCATATCAGAGCAGACTGCAAGTTTAACAATGAATTTAAAACTAACGGTTATGATTAAGCATTGTATTTTAAATCGCTTTACACTCACTCAAAACTAAAACCAATTGTTTATTACTACACTTTTAATAAAATTTAATTTCTTTTCATTATTCAATTTAATTAGAATTCGATGATACTGTAAAAGTTTATGATAAACACGTTAAACTTCATAGATAACCTATTAACACAAAAGATATTTTCATTTTATTCGATAAAAACTGTAGTTATACTTCTATATCGTTATCACATTCAAGATTTTAAAAAAGAACCACGTGCATTCTTGACTGCGACCGCATCGCAACCGCGATTGCAGCTGGAATTTGTTCACGATTTTCTGCAATATCAAGAATCATTCGCAAGTTAAAAACCTTGTTGACATTGATTCAGTGGAATTGAACAGGAAGCTTCAGCAGCTCATTTTTCCGATCTGATTATTAACAAGATTTTGTCTAGAGCGACAATCGTTTTTGACACTTCCAGATTTCAATATTTTTTCAAACAGGTAATGATGTATGTTACGCGGCATAACAATAAATAACGCAACAAAATCCACTGATTCTATAATCAGAATTCCGTTACATAAATTCGACGAAAAGCTCGGGTCATTAAGAACATAAAAAACCATAATTCAACAATAATTATCATCAGAACCAGTGAAGCAGACAAAAACAGCATAATGCGAGATAAACGGCAATGTCGCAATCGAAACGAAAAACAAAAAATGAGAAGAGAGAGAAAGTGACCTGAAGAAGGAGAAGGAGATAGAGATGGCAGTTTGAAAGAAAGAGAGAAGAGAAGAGAAGGTTCTCCGCTCCTTGGGTTCAAAACTGAACGGAAGTAACGTCCTCCGTCGTGGACTTGCGTTTTTTAAATTCCGTTTTTCACCCTCCACCACATACCCCTAATAACGCATCAACACCGTTCCTTCAATCTCTCGCGCAACGTGTCTCCTTCGATCTTGTGGCTATACCTGTTTGTTTTATTAAAATCAAACGTGCGGTGAAACTTCAAATATGGCCCACTTCCACGGCTTTTCATACCTTGCCCCAAATTTGGCGCTCTCATTATTTCCACCTCTTAATTCTATTCATCACACACTTTATTATGGGCCTAAATTTTCGTTTTCGAATTTGGTTGGAGTTGGACCCAATGGATTAAATGTATGTAGCCGATAAATTAGAATCGCAAAATTGTGCTCAGCACTCACCAGTGTTGTCTGCATAATAGCCTCTCTTTTTATTTATTTATTTATTGAGGAACACACGATAGCCTTAGTTGTGAAGACGACGACGAAAAAGAAAGATAAAAGGATAGACAAAATATTGAAACTATAATTATGCTAGATAAATTACAGAGTTTTTTCATTTCATTTAAGTCAAGTTTAGTTTATACTTTAGCATATTTAATTTAAGTATCTAATTTATCGTTATTTTCTTTAAACTGAATAAAGAGATGTGCAAGGGACATAAGCAAAAGCATATTTGGATAATCTTTTTTCTATTACTAGCAAAATGTTAAAAAAAATAAAAATTGATGGACTGACATTTTTTAAACTGCGAAATGATAAAAAAAAAAAAATACTCGTGGTCGCACCTTGTCCATTAAAAACGGGAGAAAAAAAATGATATTGTGATTTTTCATTTTGTTACTTTAAGTTTCTTCTCTTAAAAATATGTGTATATCCCGTGCTTGGCTTTGTATTTTTTTAATAACCTTTAATTTGGAAAAAAAATGATGTTGTATATATGAATTTCTAAACTGTTATTTAATCATAAATTATATTATATATTGTAGTTGGCGATTTTAATAGTTACATTACAATGTAATCATCTCAAAAGTCGTACTAATGAGATTTTTAAATGGTTAACAATATAATTTTGTTTACATTAACATTACTTAGAAATATGTGATTTATATAATTTCAGTAACTTAATTGTTTAAATTACATAAATAAAAAATTTACTTTAGTGTGTAAAGATGTAAATTATTCAAGTCATTGATAGAGAAATGTTAGGTGGTTTGGGTGTCTCTCGAATGAGAGTTAGTGATTAGTTCTTTAAGGTGCAAAAATCTATTTAAGATTTTCCATACACGTGATTTGGGAGAGACAAAATTATTTGCAGTCATATCGAACCATGTCAGTACATTTCATGTTTTTCAATACAATGTAGATTCATAACATCTAGTTGTAATTTAGGCTGTAATAAACATAAATTCAGTTATATATATATATAGATATATCATTTATTGGAAAGTAAATACTAAAAGGTATGTTATATAACATGGGATTTTACTAATACATATTTTAACTAGGGTCATATAAAAAGGTACTTTTCAGAAATAAAATAAATTTTATTTTGAAATTATTAATAAGTTTACTAACTACAATTATAAAATTGTATATACTATATAGCATATGCACCTAAAAAATATAGCATAAAAAGCCCAAACTTATTTGGGCCAAACTCTTTGGGTTCAGTCTTAGGGTCACAGCACCTAGCCAACCTTGCCAATATTAACCACGTTAAATTAATTTAAAGAATAATAGTAAGATGGAATTGGAAGTGAAAGAAAGAACCAACCACAAATGACAAAACAGAAAAGTAGCGAAACCTCGAAAGTTGACAGTCTTATCTCGTGCTGCATTTTATAAGAATTTTGATATTTATATTATGAGAACAATATAAATGATACAAAAAAAATATTAGTTATGAAAGGCACAAATTCACCTTGCAAATATTTATTGGAAACAAACATTTTAGATTTTAATTAACCCCACCATAGATGGTTATTCTTTGGTACTTAACTAACTGATAGAATGCAGTAAAAAACAACAACTAACTGATGGAAAAGGAATTCATAGATTTATCGTACTAAGAATTTGATACCAAATAATTTTTTTGTTACAATATCAACTATTAACAAAATGTAAAAATAAATAAATTTCTCGGGGATATATATTTTTTGTATAAATTTAATCATATTTAATTTTAATATCAACAAAACACAATTTATTGTATTCAATATTCTATTATATTTGACATGAGTATATTATTTGATGTTACATGCAATCTAGTAGCTAGTCTAACGCTAGAACAATAAGTATATTAAATATAATAATAAGATGATAATCGTGATAACAGTAAAAAAAGCAGGAGTGAAAGTACAGAGAAGAGTTGAAGATTTGAAATATTTGCAAGGAGATATATAACTATTAACCTCTAAAAATTATATTTAAAACATGAAAAATAACAGTTAAAAATATGATAAATGTTTGGATGGACATTCCCATTATTGCATTAAATTTGAGTATTTTTTTGCATATTTATTTTTGTATGATGTGCATATTTGGATGGATATTAATAAAATTGATTATGAATGAAATTAATGTGATTCATATTTGAATATTTTTATTATAAATTTTTTTAAAAAAAAATTAATATAAATATTTTATCCTTCTGAAAACTATTCAAAGTAATATCAACATAGATTAAAAAAATTCCACTAAATCACTTTAATTGGAAAGTATTAAATATACTGGCCAAAGTTATAATCAAATTTGACTTGTTTTAAACTCAAAAACTTGATGGTTCCAAACTATAAATCAAACAAGTTCGATGTGTATGTTTGGATTGACACCTATAATATGCGTTTGAACAAATTTTCACGTTAAGACGTATTAAAAGTTATCCTTTTCACGTATCTGATAATCAAATTTTCTTTCACGTTAAGATGTATTAAAAGTTATCCTTTTTACGTATCTGATAATCAAACTTTCTTTCACGTTAAGATGTATTAAAAGTTACCCTTTTCACGTATCTGGTAATCAAACTTTCTTTCTTTCGTCGGTCCGCAGCACAAAACGAAGAGAAAATGACGATTCCTACGTTGGAATCTGACATCTAAGGTGGCATCCTTACTGAAATATTAAAAAGCTACAGTACATGACAACAACTGAGCAAAACATGGCTCAACAGGTACCCTTTTATTACCTGCATGCATGCCTTTACTTTTGGATTTTTCATCTCAAGTCATCACTCACCTATGCGTTCACTTCAGTGGTGGGTCTATTTTTCTCTCATAATTGCAAAGCTTGGGGGTCTGGTCTGCGTTTAATCTCTATAATCTATATCATGTTTCTTATTAATACAATTCATTATTATTTATTTCATCGCGTGTCCGCTACGAGCTTGGAGCTTTCTCCAACCTTTTTCTCATTTCCTTCCATCAATTTGATTGATGGTTATAGCTAGGTTGAAGGATATGGCCACTGAATGTGAGGATTGGAATCATGGCCAGAAAATGCAACAGTTTGTGTTCAACGTCACTCATCAACCACGTTACTTTCTGGTTCCCCACCAACAACATGTTCCAGTGATTCTTCATCAAATTTAGACACACAGGTCGGTGAAAAGAAACGCAACTTTTTTATTTATTTTATTGTTTTCTTTTGAGGCTCTGATCGATATATACCTGCGCGCGCAGAACACCAATACCAATGATCCTGTTTTATGTCCCCGTACGTAGCGATTACTGAGAGAGGTCATGTGATGCACTGACATGACTAGAATAGAATATGCTTTCATTTTTCGTCTTTTTTAATTTGTCTATTACTGCAAATGCATGCTTCTGTTATTCATATGCCTCCGTTAATCAGGTCGCTAATTAGGACTTGCAATGTCATTTGAGTTTCAGATTAATGATTTTCTGAATGAATAGTTTTTCAAGGATGTAACTACGATCACAAAGCCTAAAATGCATGTTTGGCATTAATAATTACGTACTTTTCAATAGAAGAATTATATAAATTTAAATAGAGATGTTCTTTTCTATAAATTAAAAAATACTTTTAGTCTTCAAAATTAAAAGTAACATTTTGTGATATTTATAAAAATTAGTTAGATAGAAAGTTTTTACATGACAGTGTTAGAGAAAAATCCTTTCCATCGATTCCCAAATTTTAATTGACAAAATTCAAATATGTTATCATATATGTGATCATATGATTAATTACTTGGTTGCTAAATAATATATCCTGCTATTGTAATTCAGTCTATCGCTTATGTGTATTTGCATGTATTGTTCCAAATTAGGATAAAAAAGAGGGTTGACGGTAAGGATTACAAACCCACTAAAAAATCAACTAACTATTTTTATGTGATTAACCTTATTGTAATTCAGTTCATAGGTTCTTAATTCTTTTTAGCAAGACAATAATAGTATCAACCTTGGGAGCCTTCTAGGTGTTTCCAACATTTTAGAGTATCTAGAAGATCGCTAAGAAGAGCAAAAACAAAAGGCTTGAAGAGAAAGAAGGGCAAGAAGTCAAAGTCCAGGTCATGGACTCATGGTTATTATGTCTGTGCTCAAGCTAAGTAGTAGTACTAGTAGTAACCCTGATGCTGAGAACAATCCTCCATCTCTTGGTCAATTTCTTGCACGAGAAAGAAGAAGCTGCTAATGAAAATAGAAAGAGGCAAATCCCTCTTAATGAACGTTGCATTGACTCAAACTCAAACCATTGAAGCACATTCATTAATTATTTGTGAATGGCACTATTGATCCATCTCAGTCCATGAGTGTTCAAGGCAGAGTCCTCCACAGAGAGAACGCATGCAGGGCATCAGGATACGACAACACGCATGGTTTGACTCACATTTATATGCACAAGTTTCTCGTGGTTAACTAAAGACTTGCGGATATATGTTTGTGTGGACTAGCTTCTAAGGGCATGCTTGATTTTGAGTTGGGAGATTTGAGCTTTTAATGTTTGCTTTTCAATTTCAATGTTCTCATATCCTTCAGAATCTCAGCCAATGTACCCTCTTTCTTTCCCCGACTCCTCACATAGTAGTTCTTAACCTGGTTTTCTTACCTTTTATCATTAAGGAAAATGAGTGAAAAAATTTCTATAAAAAATAGTTTTTACTTTTTACAGACATTTAAACTTATACACGCATGGCTAGTGGTTCTCCTTATTCAAAAAGATTAATATAAACAACAAATGTGTAAATATTCAATCTGATACCCACATGTTGTCCTCAACATCATGTAATTTTTTCTTCTGGTGCATAAATTTATTTTTGGCATCACTAAACATATCATATTTTCATTTAACTTCTCCAAAATCTAAAAGTACAAAAGTTGATTTTAGCTTAAGAAAAAATGTATTTTATTTTGTTATTTTCTTTGCATATAAGTGTTTAATTGTTTATAGATAAATATATCCAAAACTTATACTCCCCTAAAACGATAGATGTGATATATTTTTTATCAGTTGATAGATCTTATATTTGAATAATAATATGTAACGCCCTCCTCCCCAAAACAAAAACTCAATATATGGTTTGGACTTCAAAATTATGTTAGTGATAGAAGTGTTCATGGGATGGGTTAACATATGTCTATATCTCATAATTTTGATAGGATCAATTTTGTGAACCTCGAATCCAACTAAATCATCTTTAAGCATAACTGAAATTTTTTTTCTCGAATGATAAGACGCACTAGTTAAGGAAATCTCTTCTCAAACGTCTTCAAGATTTAACCTCAAATATTCCCAGTAAGGTTTGTATGAGTAATCATTTATTATAAAGATGATAAATGGTAAAATAGTTCTTTTAATGAATAAATTATATTTTCAAGCAAATTTTCTTAATATTAAAATAGTTTTATCAAGATTGATAAATTTTCTTATTATTATAAATTGCGTCACTAAACTTTCTTAATACACTTTTATTATTGCCAACAAAGAGTCAAAGACTTCAAACCAAACTACTTCGACATCCTTAAGCAACAGTACCATATTTAGAACACAATTTATATGCTCTTTTTCTAGCATTTGAACAGAAAAATGATGCAATTCAAACAAAATTCCTATAGTGGTAATTAAAATTCTAATACTGCTTTAAATGGCCAAGTACATAAAATTTTTGTAGAACATTTCTCCTTAAAATTTTATCAGCGTACATAAGAAGAAGAACCTCATTACTGGTATCATGCTTGAAGCTTGGGACCCATGGACTGAAAATAGAATAGCATGAAATAAAAGCAGTATATTTGTCCGCGATAAGTCACCTCATTATAACAAATTTCCAAAACAGTGAAAATTTCATTGTCTAGAGAATGATGCTTTGCTGATGGCACAACGTACGTTTTGAAATTTTGGATATTGATTGATCGAATTGATTGCTGCATACGATCAACACATCGCACCTCCCCTTTTGAGAATTATTGGTTTTCCTACCTGTCACGTTGCCACCCAGATTCATGTGAATATGCACCCCCTTTGATTTGGATCCAAATGGGAAGATTACGAGATTCTTAATTATTTAATTTTTTTTTTTTTTTTTTATAAGTAGTGGTAGCAAAATACCTATGGGGCATGTGATGGTGAACATGACCCATTCTTGTAGATATTCGTGCATTTAGCTTCAAAGCAGAAACCAATGCAAATGTCTAGATTAGATTACAGTACTCCGTATTATGACTTAATACTAAATGTTATGAATGGATTATTATTGTTTAAAACACATCGTATATTGAGAAACAAATCAGTAACAGAAGTTAAAATAACTTTGACTATACAAATGTCTGACATTAAATTAAATTACAACTTCCCAGTAAATTGTGCTTACTTTATTGTGAAATAAGATAATATTTTCTTAAGCATAACGTAGTCCGAGGAAACTGAATTCACTCGAAAAATTTAGCTTGTTTTCATATAGTACTACCTTTTAACTATAAATCAGTCGATGCCTAGTCTCTCAAAATTTTGAGATATATTTAAAAGGTTAATCTTTCTTCTTTCTTAACATAAACATGGAGTATATTTTTTATATACATAATCTGATTATCAAATCTTTAACCACACGCTTCAAAAACAAAGTTATCTTGTCCTTTATGTTACACCAGGTTTATAGACTTTTCAAGTTAGATTATTTATAAATAAATAAATAAAAAAAAGAGGTTATTATTTTATAGTATGTAATTTTCTCAATGAGAAAATTGACATCTTCATTATGGTCAAGGCCATTATGATGCGACTTTTCATCCTACTTTTCTGCTAACTGCTAGAAGTGTCTCTTTCAGTCCAAAATTATTAGAACAGCACAGGAGTTGATGCTAATCAGAATTCACAGTTATTGCACCAATGATGCTAACTCTGCCCCTCAACTTGTTATCTGGAGCCCAGTCAGGTGCAAGTGATCCTGACGCATGAATTTGTCCAGATTGTGTTATATTAATTGTAAGGTTCCTCTTGTGCACAAATAAATTATTCAGCTTACGCAGACATAATCACATGGCAGCCAATTAACAATAACCACAGGCCTTTCCCTTTCGTATTTTATTGCTCATTTTGGTATAAAGAAACAAATCAGAAGCAAATACACAATACATTTTCATATGATCTTAGACTCCTATATATTTTTGAGAAAAAGAATTCCTCATTTCAATGACGACGCCCAAAACCATCGATGCAGGCGATGCTTCTTCTTTCCCAAGTAATAATAACAAAGTTACAATTTACAACATGACATGCACCTCTTTAATTCTTTCCCCAACCAAACTTGATAGTTGGTACCTACTACCCTGAACTCCATCCAATCTTACTCACTTTGCTGAGTTTCCAATAATAATAAAATGAACCTCTTTTTCCCTTTACTTCTTATACTTTCATTTTGCCTTGCTGATCAAGCAAATTGTTACCATATTTTTCCAATATGCAATAATTATTGATAAGCGCAAGCACCACACCAAGAAACAGCATCATATCACTGTTGTTTATCATCTTCCCACTCATTTTCAGCAGCAATTTTTCCAGAACTGCGACCACCCATTTTTCCAAATGAGTTCACATTTGTTAATCCCTTAATGCTGCTGCTACCACCCTCGTTTGAGTTTCGTGATTTCCTTGACTTGCTAGGCTTGGAGCAAGTGATATCAACACCATCTTGATCAATGTCATCAGGGCTTTCTTTTTTTACAACTACCAATCTTGCTATGGTGCTTCTGCAGAATGGACAAACTGGTGGGATAACACATGAAGTAGAAGGGTTAGGCTTGTTGTGACAACACAGGGCTAGTGTGCATTGGGCACACATCTGGTGACCACAGTCTTGGACTTCAATTGTACACACTTGCTCAAAGCAGATGCAGCATAATTCTGTCTCACTAACCTGAATTGTCAAAATTAAATTAGAATGCTTCTACATTTTACATAACAAAAAATGTTATCTAAAACGTTATAAGAACAAAAAACAAAAACATAATTTGTAAGGATTGAAAACAAAAAAAAAAATGTTAATTGCAAGGACTAGAAAGGTATTTAAACCAAATCCAAATAATTAGACTTTCTGTATATATTTCCATAATTCAATCCAATTGCACATGTAAAAAAAGTATAGCAAACTCAATAAGTTAAGTGTAAATATAAAGGGGTTCTAATTACCTCAGAGATATTGTCATCTACCCCATCAGTATGTGATGGAGATGGAAGAGAGTAATCACTCCCTTTTAATATGTTTTTCTCCCTTTCCCTGTTTGCATCCATCAGGGCCCGCTCTAATAATTCTTTGGCGTCTGGATTAAGCTCACTGATTATCTTCAAAGATGATGGCCATACAAGAGGCTCAGCAGATGAAAGATTTAGCAATGCTGCACATGCTCCATGTCTGTGTTTCAGCGCAACTACATACGGTATTCGCCTGCATAAACACAACATACAGCATGAAGGCAAATTCAGAAATTAATATAAGAATCTAAAACATTGCTAGTCAAATTATAGTAATTAAGAACTCGTGTTGTTAGATGAAGTAAGTCATTTCCTAAACTGAAAAGGTTGCATTTTCACAAGGAAATGGAAAACAAGAAGAATCCAATTAAAATACACAGTTAGTTAGTAAAGGTTTTTTCCACTACCAACCAATCCAAGATTTCCATATCATTTGGAATCATTGACTTTTATGCTAATTACTTTTTAGGAGTTATGTTATTGGTTGAGAGTTATCACCAAAAGTAAACTCAAATAATAAATAGGAATACAATAGGAGGCCCCACCAAAACAAGTAGTATCAAATTAAGAGTAAGATTAATCAATTTTGTTTGTATTGTAATTAAAAGGTAGTAATCTGTACCCAGAAGCATCACGTTGAAGGCGATCTGCACCCCATGCCAAAAGTTCCCGGATGCAATCCAAAGATCCCCCTTTGGCTGCAAGATGAAGAGGAGTGCTCCCAGGACATCTGCATATAGCAGAAGAATTCATTATTCCACAAAGCAAATGAATAATAAAATATCAAATTCAACTATTCAAGACTGTCTCAACCACAACTTTGACAGATAAGAGATTTAAGGTTAATTGGGTGGTTAAGAAAAAAATAAAGAAAAAGGAGAAAGATCACGGGTTCAATCCCTTGTTAATAACAACTAACAAGTAACATTTGGTGATTAAAAACAAAAGAAAAAACTTTGACAAATAGAATATGTACCCATATCTTCCAGTTGAAGCAGAAACAAGAGCTCCACTGTACAATAGAATATGTACACATTCAGGCCGTCTTTGACGAGCTGCTAAATGCAAAGGTGTTGCACCTCTACCATCTCTAATATTCACAAACCGAGCAAACCCCCTGCAATCAATTCAATTTATTTTCTTCTTTATGTTTTTTATAAAAACCAACATAAGAAATCACCACATGAATCAATCAGACGAGAAAATTTATGCAAAAACAGAAAAAAGGACCAACCAAGAAGCAGCCACTGGACTAGATTGAGCGGCAGAAAGAATTGCCTTAAGGCAAGAAGAATGACCATAGTAAGCTGCATAGTGCAAGCAGGTTCTTCCGTAACAAGCATCAAACATTAGTACCTGTCAAAAAAAAATTTAAATTAATTTTAAGAAAATTTATTCTTTTGAAAGAATAAGAACTCGGAAAGTTATTGGAATAAACACCATTTGAAAATTTTCAAATTTAAATCTCCACATACATTTGCACCGGCTTCAAGGAGTTTTTCCACACAGGCGATCTTTCCGTGCATTGCAGCCAACATAAGCGGTGTCTGAATCGTTCAAAACACAATCATCATCAGTAAAAATAACATTTTTAATTGGAAGTTGGAACCAATTTTTTTTTAAAAAAAATTAAATTAAATCTCACATTCAATTCAAACCTAGTTACCTGCTTTTGGCGATTCAACACATCTGGATTCACAGATCCATCCAAAAGCCAAGATAAAACCTGCAGCAATTGGCACGAAAACAGAAAAAAGAGAGGTATTTAAGGCCACGAGAGACCCATCGAGCAATGAAAATGAATACACAATTGGGCAAAAGTGTGTGTGAGGAAATGGAAAAAAGGCAAAAGGGTACCTGGATCTGGCCATTAGCAGCGGCAATATGAAGAGGAGAATGGTGATCATAGACAGTGGTGTGGTTCATAAGAGAAGGATGTGTTTGTAGCAAAGCTGCAACAGTGTCTAGGTCCCCATGCTGCACAGCACGGAATAGGCCATGCTCATGGCTCCCTCTGCAACTCAGCCCCTGACCCATCACTTTCTCTCTACCACCTCTTCTCCTCTCTTTGCGCCACCTTGATTGATTCCTCCACGTTTTCAATTCAAAGTTGGCACATTTATTGAGTTTTGAGTTTGAGCAAAATGGCAAGCTAGTTACTGAACTAGAAAGAGAGAGAGAGAGAGAGAGAGGAAGGTAGCTGAGTTTGTCAGTGTTGAGCAGTTACTGAGACTGACTTGGGATGTGGCATCAGACAGATTCCCGCAAAAGGGTAGCCCCAAACTCTGAAGACTAATATCCACCTTTTGTTCTTTCAAATCCAACGTCTCATGTTCAAACTTGAAACGCACTCTTAGAAAACTCGTTAATGAGTCATGTCAAGTTAGTATTTTGAATGAAAGGGTTTGGGTTTATTGACTAGTAAAACTTGTCAAAAAGGAGACCTTGAAGTTCGGGGTTTCCAATTTGGCTATGCGCACTCCCCAATTGACTGGAACTCCTTTGGTAGTGTTACTCCTTTCGTTCTGTTCTAATGGGAAAAATTCCACATTAGTCAATACAGTAACCTTCCTTCGTGGATCATCTATATGTCTGCGGTAAAACATTTCACAGCTACGAGTGCCACATCCATACAAAGATTCTAATCTTTTCATACTGCTGCGTGCTGCAACCGGACAGAAAAATGCATGGATTTCTTACAGAGTTTTTCTTTCTCTCTTTTTTTATATTTCCACGAGAGACTGATAGGAAAAAAATAGTAAATATTATTGGTGATGAATGAAAAAGAAGTAAAAAAAAATACAAGTTAAATTTATTATAATGTAAAATCACTAGAATATGGATTAACTAAAAAATAATGTTCTAGTTTGACCGATAGAGAGAAGAGAAAAGGCAACAAATTAAAAAAAAAAAAAAGATTGGAAATATTTGAATGGGTTTATTGACTGTATAGTCTCATTTTCAAATCTGAACTTCTTAAAAAATTTGTTAATTTTGTTTTTTTATGTTCTATAGTTAATCACTAAATCAGTCTTATAATTTCTAATTTTAAACCTTAAACCTTAAACAGGACGGATCGGCGGATCATGCTGGATAATTATCCCCACGATCTGTACATGTGTAATGAAATTTTTTTTTCCCCACAAAATAGGTATTTGTCCTCATAAGATTCTTTTGTTAAAATAAATGTAAAAAACAAAATTAAAATAAATTAATACTAATTTACTAAGTATTCTTTTAATTCTTAATAGTCCAACTAGTAGACATTCACACAAAGTTTAAATATTTTTAATTTATTTTGTTATTAGACTTAAATACATTTTTTTTATTTATGTGATTTAGTATTTCTTTTCGTCCTTACAAATTTATTTTTTTGTTTTAGTCTTTTACAAAATGTATTTGTTTTGATTTTCATTCTTGAAGTACTTTAGACAACATTTTGAATAGTAAAAAAAATGTTTTAAACAATAAAAAAGCAATATTTAAAATACTTTAAGGATGAAAATATAAAAAATTTGCAAAAATTGATTTGCAAGGACAAAAAAGAAAAAAACACTAAATCACATAAACCAAAAATATATTTAAGCCTTTGTTATTACATTATGTATTTTGTAAAAGAATGTGATTT
>PYAF01004757.1:2998455-3025851 GCA_007407185.1 Glycine tomentella
GACTTGAGAATAACTGAAAGAAGTATTCATACTGTGTTTTTCTGTGTTGATTATTATAGTATTTATATAAATATATAAATTATATTTTTCTATATGGTATTAATTGTAGTATTTATCATATACATAATACATAAATAACTTTAATTATATTATTGAATACTAGATTTATTATATTTAATAAATATATATTTATAAAAAACCACGACTTTTCACACGAATCTATGTATTATTAAAAAATAGTATAAAACAAAAAATATTTTTTTAGAAAATATAATAACTATATATATATATATATATCAAAATATATCATATGCTAAGTATACAAGTTTTATAAATTTTATTATTGCATAAAAAAAGTCCTTTTTTTGGTATTACACTAATAACCTTTTTATAAAAATATATATTAAAGAAGTCATTTTCAAAGCTTGATATTGTAAGTTGTTTGATCATGTCTTCTCTCTAAATTATATAAAAAATTTAGTGTCTTTTTTTTGTGTGTGTGTTTTAATAAGAGTGAGGCCCTTAAAAGTGTATTTGGCATTATTCTTTGGTATTGTACATTTGTACTTGAGTACTTGTGAATTTGATCCCTTCCTCAAGTGGACCCGAGTTAACTGGCGTCTGCTGAGTTTGGCTGTCTACATTTTTTTGTTACCCCAAGAATATCTATTTTTTTTTTCTGTTTTGAATATCTATCTATTGATAATAAAAAAGTTCATTCTTTTCGAGATGTAAAAATTGTTTGAGTGAGGCAGTAATTTTTTTCTTTGAGTATTACTTTATATATATATATATATATATTTAAAATTGACATAATAATAGAAGATTTTATTATGTTCACATATAAAAAAATATTTATTTAACGATGAAATATATTTTAAATTTTAATTATACATAAAATTTTCGTAAATCAACTATAATCATATCACAAGTAAAATTAATATATTAATATTTGACTTAGTAAGTAAATTAAAGCTTTAACATACATATTTAAGAAGTGAATATGATTATATACCCACCACATCCGGCATCGCTTAACTGGGTCCAAGTTCACGTGGTCCACTGTATGTATATATGGCCACCGTTCATCTAACTACTTTGACTTTTATTCCTAACTCAAGGATATTATATGGACACCATGTCTTTTTCTTTGGCTTCATAGTGGGTCCCACACAGTTTGGCCGCCCTAGCAAATTTGTTTGGTCATGTTCTGTTCAAACATTAGGAGTGCATATGATGTTAGTATGCTGCATTAATTATAAGCAACTTATTTGGCCCATGGCAGAATTCGAATTGTTATCTAAAACAGTTTTCATAAAGGCAACTGATAGCAAGGCAAGCATTTTATTTCTATTTTATTGAAAGAAATCTTATACAAGTCTTCTTAAATTATTTAGACTTATTTATTTATTAGTAAAATTCATTTCATTAAATAATAAGAATAAGAATTTCAGTTAAAAATTAAATAATAAGAATATTTTAAAAAACTTGTTACCAGCATATTTCTTTTTTAAGTTTAAAAGATTTTTTCCTCGTTTAGTTTACCATTTCTTACCATTTAATTTACAAGGCTGCAAATTAAACTATTGTTGATAACTTAATATGTGTTTTGAATTTAATATGGAACCTAACGAATTTTTATATGCCAAAAGAACTTACTTCTGCTTGTCTTTTTTTTTTTTCTTGGACTTTTGTATGATTTGAGTGAGCAACACTCGTGCAAATTCATAAATTACGTAATATATTGATTGTGTTTAATATTAATCGTACTGTACATAAACTCTTTCTTTCAAATCTCTCTCTTAAAAAGGAGCGTGCAGCCGTGCAGGTATTATTTTTCAAAACTTCAACAAAAACAATCGTAATTACTATTGAATTATTGATGAATTTATGATTTCTAATGGGATGAAAAATAGTGATAAAAAAATGGTGAAAGAGAAGCTTAAAAATGATAGAAAGAAAGCAATACGTATGATGGAAAAAAATTATATAAGAAAATAGTTTTGAAAGTTACAGATTTTGTAACAAAGATACGAAATTTCTATAAAAGTATACAAGTTTATAAAAGGAGTATCATATTATTTTTAGCATGATTACATGTATTATCCAATAACATCTAATTAAGCTGATTGATTGATGACATTGACTAGTTTCACAGCCTCATCCTTATCGTAAACACCCTGCTGCAGTTGCAAGTGCAAGGTGATCGTGAAGCGGCATATATATAGGTGCATTTCATCACGAAGCCAGCACGATAGCTTTTGCCTTAGAAAGCCGCGGCAAGCGCTGAACTTGATATTTGGGATAGTGTTTTATTTCCTGTTTTGCGGTATGTATATATTAAACTGCATTCTACAAAATGATGAAATTATATGTGATAATTAATGTGGAGTTAATATATACATGTTTATCCGTGTTGATTCTGCTAATATAATAGTGCATATCTATTACGTTTATTTATTCAAATAATTGTAATTATTTTATCTCTTATAATCTCTCTAATTATTTACAAACTGTTATTTATTTATGAAGTAGAATGTACATATTAATTATATCCTGTTTGATATAACTGCATATTATTATATGTTATTTTATCAATTATTAAACAAAAATTCAAGATCCATAATTTACGTTATAAATACAAGTTTTATCTAAATTTTTATTCACTTTATTCTTAGATTCTTATTAGGTGAACATATATTGTCTGAGATACTCTCGGAAACTCTCATATACTATATTATTCTTTCATAATTAAAAAGTTTGAAACTCACCTACATCACTTCCAATTCAATATTTGACATTTTTCAGATTTTGGTAAGAAAAAAAACTTTAAAAAATAGTTTAAAAAATATGGTAAGTATAAAGTTTATTAACTAGCTTGTGAGGACCGTGCAACACCCAAAAATGACACTTACGCAATACTTGGCCTACTAGCATTCTGTTTTATTTTATCTTTTAAATTCTTTAAAATTTATTTCTACATGCTCTCAAGCATAGGCGGATATACGTAGAAGAGAAGGGGCGCAAGTGTCCCCCTTAAAATTTGAAGTAAATTACCAAAATACCCTTACTTTTAAATTTTTTCACAAAATTAACCTAACTGTTGTGAGCAGTGTTGTTAAATCGGCGAGTCGACTCGGTGGAATCGTCCGAGTTAACGAGTTAGCGCCCTAAACCGAGTCGACTCGGTAGTAGAATCGTTTTTGGAGGTAAAACCGGTGAACTCGCGAGTCAACTCGGTTAACTCGGTTGACTCGCCGAGTTGACTCAGTGGGTATAAAAAAAAAATCTTCTCTTCTGGTCCATTTTCGAGCTTCTCGCCTTCTCCCTCTCGTCGCGGTGGTCGCACTCCATCTCCACCGGTCTTCAGCTTCTCGCGGCGGTCGCCCTCTCATGGAGGTTTGGCCACCATTCTCCGGTCTTTAGCTTCTCCCTCTCGTCGCAGCAGTGAAGGCACTTGGAGTAGTGAAGGTATTGGAGGAGCTCACGGACACGGAATGGAAGGAGAAGAAGAATACAGTGCTGCACAAACTGAAGGAGAAGAGGAATACAGCGCTGCACAAACTGAAGTAGAAGAAGAAGAATACGGCTCAGCACAAAGTGAAGGAGAAGAAAGAAGAATATATATGCTAGGTTTAGTTATTTGGGCCTCATTGCTTTCTGCACCCATTTTTTTCTTTCTGCAGTTTGATATAACATTTTCGAAATGGGCTTTTGAGTTTTGCACCCCCTTGAAGTAGACTCTTATATACAATTTACGTTTTTACGATTTTACGATTTAACTCATCCCACCGATTCTACGTAGACTCTACGATTTAACAACACTGGTTGTGAGAAGGGGGCACCGCACAGCACAGCCGCAGACGAGATGCACACACAACCTTTCGCCCCTTCCTCTCTCGTTTTCCATCTCTGGCGACCGGCATCATCGCGAGCTGACATTCGTCAAACCGTCACGGCTACGGCTACGGCGTCGACGTCCTTGGAAGTCGGAAGCATGGTTCGAGGCTTCGGGCATTGTCCAGACCAATGGCTCCGCGCCTCCGCCTCTACTCCAGACTAGTGGCTCCGCCTCTACTCCAGACTCCATTGACAGAAGAGACAACAGACAGGTCACATGCACCCTTTCAATTTCGAGTTATGTTCCCAAGATTGGGTTTCTGCTTTTGATAATGGTTAATTAGAGTTTAAATTTTTCTGAGTTGGGTATACTTCGTTGATAATAGCATAATGCTCTATTCTGTTCTACTTTGTCAAATTTTGCTCTGTTCTGTTTTGGGATCAAATTTTGCTCTGCTCTGTTTTGGGATCAAATTTGGCTCATTCTACTTTGTCACTATAATGCTCTATTTTGCTTGGAATCTTTCTCTACAAAGTTCTCAATAGTGAGAAGTGTGTGTATTTTTGTGAGTTAATTTTAATTATGATTTTTTTGGGGGGCATGGTAACTTCTATTTTGTTTGGTTTCTATTTGAGGTGTTGTTTCACATGAGTTGTATCTTGTGTTGATGATTTTTTTTGCTTTAGAATACTTATTGGTTTATTAAGCTCATAGTTATTTGATTGATAATTCAATTTATTTCATATTTACACTATGTTCATTGAATAATCAAACCAGGAGACCCTTTGTATTATTATGATTGAGATTTATGGCCAATATAATAATCAAAACACTGCATAATACCAAGAAACAGGTTGAGAGTCCCTTTTGTACATATAGTCTATAATATATTATTAAAACTATGAAGCTTCCACCATATAATGCTGAGCATTGTCATGTGACTGATAGATGGAACAAAATTTGATGAATTAGTTTTGAAGAAATTACTTAGCTGAAATGATAAATGAGAGAGAGAAAAACCTTTTTTCCTTGTGTTAGAGAAAGTTGGATGTGTTAATTGTCAAACATGTCATTCCTAATTAGAGTTCTGAAAATTGCTTCCTTAATCTGCAATTTTTTGAACAACATTCATTATGATGATAACCTAAACACCACTGAAGACAGTAGCATTTAGTACTTTGGTTTTTACAGAAAAACAATACCATATGACAAACATGCTCGATGAACTAAATGCATCTTAGACTAATAGCTATTTCAACAGTTCTTAAAGGTGAATGGCTTTGTTGATGACGCAAAGGGGTTGGTATGATTAGTATTTGGCTTCAAGTGATTCAATTATCAATTTGGTTAATTATAGGCTAGATGGGTTGGGTCAATTATCTTTAGCTTTTGCTAGTTATTCTTGTGCCTTTTCTGGAAGAGACACAAAAAATGATATTTTCTGATCTGTGATGCATGTAGAGCTTTAAGTCATGTTCTTTCACAATTTGTGGAAAGTATTTTGTTGGACAATAAAATAGACATATTTGGAACAACCGTACTTTAATATTTTGGGTGCTCCCCTTCTTTAGAATCCTGGATTCACCACTGCTCTTAAGTTGATACTCGATATATTGACCTGGCAGTGCTAAGAGCTAGTTAATAGTTAGTTACTCTCCAGAAAGTTATTATAAATTATAACAGAAGAACGAAAAAATAAATAGCAAATGATATGACAATTTTGATATTTTAGTTTGTTTTAAATAAATTTTGCGTTCATGTAATTTATCGATTTTCATTTCTGTAATTTTTTTTCCATTTTCTTTTTTTAAAAATATGTTTGTTTTATTTTTCATTCTTAAAAAATAATACTTTGAATAGTAAAAAAATATTCTAAATAGTAAAAAAATACTATCTAAAATGTTTTAAGAGCGAAAACAAAAAAACACATTTTAAAATTATTTAAATATTTTTTTGTAGAGATAAAAATAAAAATAATATTAAATTACATAAAAAAATATTTAAGCCTTTTTTTTAAAAGTTAAATACTTATATATTATTTTTATTTTATATAAATGTGAAATGTCACTTATTTTATTGATAAGTAATTTCTGTTTTTTTTTTATGTTAAGAACTTGACTAATAATTTTTAATCAATTTTTTTCTTCTCGTCAACAATTATTTATAAATTTTAAAATCAAGATTTTACCTAAAAAAGAAAATTCTATTTTAAAAAATTACAACTTTAATATAATGAGGGTGAATAATTCTTTTGCCATTCTCCAAAAGTAAAATTGACAGACAACAAGGCAACAAGATTTGCTCTTGCTGTGTAGCCATCAAAGATTTGTTCTCGTAGTTGTTGTATTTTACTGTCACTATTATACGTTATTTACCTTACAGTAATTCGTTAAACTGAATTAACAGAACTTCTAGTTCAGCGCCGCACTAGCCAAAGCCAAGCTGAAAGGAGCCGAGCCAGTCCCATAGCAAAACTCGATCTGTTAGCTGACTCAGCTCCAGCAGCCGCCAGAAAAAGAAAATTAGACAACCAAAAGCATTACGCGTTTCTCTCTGTCTATCTATCTATCCTTCTCTTAAAACAGCAGTGTCTGAGAATTCCCTGTCGTTGACGAGCGAGCGACTATGACCCGCCGCGACTTCGATCTCCGGCAATCCAACTAAAACGGCGGCGTATAGCGGGATCTGCGAGCATGGAGGGTGAGAACGCGAGCAAGGTGATCGAGTTGGTGAACGAGATAGCCAGCATCTCCGAGTACAGGCCTCCGGTGAAGAAACAGTACTGCAACTTGGCGCGGAGGCTGAAGCTTCTGATCCCGATGTTCGAGGAGATTAGGGACATGAACAAAGACGCGCTTCCCGAGGACACTTCCAACGCCGTCCTCGCCTTCAAGGAAGCTCTCCAATCCGCTAGGGAACTCCTCAGATTCGGAAGCGAAGGCAGCAAGCTTTACTTGGTTTGTTTTTCTTACTCTCTATTATTATTATTGTTGTTGTTTTCTACTTTCTATTGAACTCGCTATCGAAATTAGTTTTAGCAGTAACGATTTTACAGCTACATACACTGGATTATTTTTTAAAGATTTTTTTTTTTGTATAATTTTTTTTTTTTGTTTTTGAACTGCTTTTGTGTTTTTGCCTCTTTTATATGATGATTGTTGATCGCATTGAGGATATGATTTATGGTATTTGGAAATTGTAAAGAAAAGAAAGCTTGGAGCTGGTTGAGTGTTTTTGTTTTTGATTGTATTTGCTGAAACTATAAGCCAGCCAAAGTTTTAAATTGTGGTTGCTTTTTGACGCGTTGCTTGATATCGCGGGAAATTGCGGACAATTGCCAGTTGTGGATCGTTTTTTAAAGCCTTGCCTAAAACTTCTCAAGACCTTGGACAATTTGTAGATCTTGTTTCCTGATAGGTTTGTTGAGGTGTGCCTGGCTGTATCTGGATGTGTATGTCAACGAAAGAATCCTCTCCCTTTCATCTCTGATTGTTATCAAGCTTTAGATAGGAACTTGAATAAAGATTTTTCTATGTTTTTTCTTCCTTTGCTTGAGATACTTTCACAACTTCAGAAGGGAGATTTAAAGATATATATAGGCTTGCACACGCACACATATACGAGAGGAAGGGAGATTTCTGAATGCAGTGTATTTCATACAGTTAAAAACTTTGGGGATTCACTTTTCTAGCCAGTGGTACTTTTTGATCTAGTGTGCCGGACATTCTACCATTGATGTTTGGTTCCTATGGTTGATGCGAAGCTAATATATAATATGGATTGTGCATAGCACCCTTTCTGTGATTAAAACCTCTTGATTGAAATTACCATGGGATTTCAAAGTTGGATTTGTTTGACTTTGGTATGTTTTTAGCATTTTGGTAATTTTGCTACATGGTCCAAACGGTTTGAACAATTGTTATTTGGATAATGGATAACCTACATCTGTTGTGGGGAGCTTTGCAGAAAAAGTTAAAAGGTAAAATGTAGAGGTAGGCAAAGGGTATTTTTTATATTCTTTACGAATTTCTTACATCAATTATCATAAAAACATCATCCGTGGTATCAAATTTATTATATACTGTGGGACTTTGAAATGGTCAAGCTAATCCGGTTATACGCAACTATACGAAATTTAATGCAATTTGCAATAATAGTACTACTTAAAAATCTCTGTAATAATTTTACTTAAATATATGTTGATATTGTATTAATTTTATGTCTACATGAGAATCTTAGTTTACTTACAGTTTCATAGGGTGGCATTCTTGTATGCTTGTTGTGACCTGTGGTTTGCTCACAGCTCTATTTGTCATGTGATTGGGACCTTCTAGAACTATGGTTGAATGATATGTTTGGAGAAAACATTATGGAAACATGCATCCGATAAAATGATTTCTGTTGCCTTACTGTTGATTGTGTCGTCTTTATTCCTGTTTTCAGGTCCTTGAGCGGGACGATATTATGAATAAGTTCTACGAGGTGACAGCTCAGTTGGAACAGTCATTGGGTGGTATTTCCTATGATAAACTTGAAATATCAGATGAAGTTAAAGAGCAGGTATAAATATTTCAATTATATATAAACTATTGTATGCATGCAAGACAGTGATATTAGTCAGCCAAATCTGATCCGTTGAATGTTCCTTCCTCTAGTTAGCTATTGAGATTAGAATGGATACTGCACCGCTGTGGCGCTTCTTTATCTCTAATTATTTTGCTATTTACATAATCTTGCTTAATTCTCCCAATAATTTCAGGTTGAGTTGGTTCTTGCCCAGTTCAGAAGAGCTAAAGGGAGGGTTGATGAACCAGATGTCAGGTTGTATGAGGATATGTTGTCTGTTTACAACGGCAGCAGTGATGCAGCTACAGATCCATCTGTTCTAAGTCAATTAGCTGAAAAATTGCAATTGATGGGAATAGCTGATCTTACGCAAGAATCACTTGCTTTGCATGAGATGGTGGCATCAAGTGGTGGGGATCCAGGAGCACGCATTGAGAAAATGTCAATGTTATTGAAGAAGATAAAGGATTTTGTGCAAATAGAAAATCTAGTCAAGGATGATAATTTAGGAGGAAAAGGCATTTTCTCAAAAGTCTATGGACTTGGGACAAATGAAAAGAGTCATCAGGCTCCTGTTATCCCTGATGATTTTCGATGTCCGATTTCCCTGGAATTAATGAAGGACCCTGTCATTGTTTCAACAGGACAGGTATGTACATTATATGATGCTCCCTGACAGCTAACTTGCAAATACTGTGCAGTTGACCATTATCCTTCTTGACTTGGCAAATTGAAATATCAGATGATCCCTTTATGTGTGCTTGAAAGTAAAAATGCCTGCTAAAGGCACCATGTTCTAGCACAATTTTGTTAAGATATCTAATTTTTTTTCTGGATAAGGATTGTCTAATTTTACTCATTAACATGACAGGGTCATGTTATGTGAAAGAAATAAGTGAAAGCAAAATTAATGGTCCCTGCTTTATTTTAAAATCCTCTTAAAAAAAACTTTATTTTAAAATTCTGAATCTATTGAGCATCACATTACTTGGACGGATTGCAACATGTACTATTGCTTTGTATATTAATGGATTGTTGTGAAACATAAATCTTGGTTGAACTTGGAAACTTAGTATAGAAACTGAAGGCTTTTCTATATTACACCCTTCTAATTGACCTATTGACCTATGTAATACATTTGTGATTGCTGATTTCTGTTCACACTATTGACATTTTACCGCTGCTTCTGAGTTTTGTTTATAATGTCACATTGCCCACTCAAATACATCTTGTTCTCATCTGCAGACTTATGAGCGTACTTGTATTGAGAAGTGGTTGCAAGCAGGCCACGGGACCTGCCCCAAAACACAGCAGACTCTCACTAGTACTGTTCTCACACCTAACTATGTATTACGGAGCCTCATAGAACAATGGTGTGAAGCCAATGGCATAGAGCCACCAAAACGACCTAGCGATTCACAACCTAGTAAATCAGCATCAGCCTACTCTCCTGCTGAGCAAAGTAAGATTGGAAGTCTTCTCCAAAAGCTCACATCTGTGAGTCCTGAAGACCAGAGATCAGCTGCAGGTGAGATCCGCCTTCTTGCAAAGCGCAATGCTGATAACCGCGTTGCCATTGCTGAAGCTGGTGCAATACCTCTCCTTGTTGGTCTCTTGTCTGTGCCTGACTCCCGCACTCAAGAACATGCTGTGACAGCGCTCCTGAATCTCTCCATATACGAAAACAACAAAGGAAGTATTGTTTCTTCAGGAGCAGTTCCAGGTATCGTTCATGTGCTGAAGAAGGGAAGCATGGAGGCTCGGGAAAATGCAGCAGCAACACTTTTCAGCCTTTCAGTTATAGATGAAAACAAGGTTACAATTGGATCTTTAGGAGCCATACCACCACTAGTGACACTGCTCAGTGAGGGTACCCAAAGGGGTAAGAAAGATGCTGCAACAGCACTCTTCAATTTGTGCATTTATCAGGGCAACAAGGGAAAGGCAGTGAGGGCTGGCGTTATTCCAACGCTGATGCGACTACTGACTGAACCTAGCAGGGGAATGGTGGATGAAGCCTTAGCTATTTTGGCAATATTGGCTAGCCATCCTGAAGGGAAGGCTACTATTAGAGCTTCAGAGGCAGTGCCAGTTTTAGTAAAGTTTATTGGGAATGGCTCACCAAGGAACAAAGAGAATGCAGCTGCTGTTTTAGTACACCTCTGTTCTGGAGATCAACAATATCTTGCACAGGCACAAGAGCTGGGCGTGATGGGTCCACTGTTAGAATTGGCTCAAAATGGTACAGACAGAGGCAAAAGAAAGGCTGGACAATTGCTAGAGCGTATGAGCAGGTTAGTTGAGCAACAGCAGGAAGTTCCAATACAAACTGAAACTCAAGCTCAGAACGAGGATACCCAACCACCTTTGATTACTAACCCCGATGATTCCTAAGATGTCTTGTTATACTTTGTTCATTTTGTCTTTTTGTTCCTTTTAAAGTGTTGAAAGAAGCATCTGTTTGGAGGAAAGGGTGGAAGATCACCTTCCTACTCCATAAGTTATTTGTTGTTTGTGTGATATTCAGCAGAGATGTAATACAAAAAGCTTGTGAAAGTGGGCAAGAAGAAATCGAAGCAAATGGGCAAGCTCTTGGCGTGGAAAATGTATAATTTGTAACATGTACTATATTCTAATCATCCTCTGATTTTAATGAAGAGATGTTTTGTATATTCGTACCGCATCACATGATGTTAGAGATGTTATAAAAGTATAATGTCATTCATTTGTATTTTTTTTATCTAGCAATTTATCATTTCGAAAATGTTAGTTCATAACGTCATATTAGAGTTATTATGTAAGCAAAAATGATCTACTGATTTGAAGTTGAATTCTTGTCATTCCAAATCTTATAGTAAAAATGATTAGTTGAAATAAAAGACAAGGTATGCAACGCATAAAACAGTTAATGACCAATGCAACATGGGGCACGATACAGGTCTGGATCGGAGTATTATCTTTCCGTTTTGCTTGTTGGTATTTGTGGAATGGACGTAATGATCGCTGTTTAACAGGGAAGAAAAAACTACATACTGGACTTTTTCATAAGGTGAAGCCTGATGATGAAGGGCACAAGGTCTTTTTCATGTTTTTATTTTGGTCAAAACTAAGGGTGTCTGATTCAAGGATAACATCCATAAGGACTAAACTAAGTCAATTTTGTTTGGGTAAAAGTACCCACCCAAGTAGTTTGAATTTTGGCGTCATTGGTATTTTGTGGAATGGATGTAGTAATGGCACAAGTTCCTTTTCATAGTAAGTAGCAGCAGCAGTCGAACTTATTAGTTAATCACACCAAATATTTCAATTTAATCAATCAACCTTTAAACTTTACACTTCTGATCAGTTCATAACTTATAAGATATCTGATTTGTTTAAAAAATATAAATGTTTTAGGTAGGTAGCTTCAGCATCAACATTGGTATATCCACGGCTTTTGTAGCTGAATTATGGGTGCCATTTTGGCCATTGAAACAGCTTGGCAAAAAGGCTGGTTACAATTTTGGCTTGAAAGTTGAAACGGACTTAACATTAGTTGTCCAATCCTTCTCCAAGCCTTCTCTTGTTTCCTGGAAGCTTAGAAATCGCTGGCTGAACAGTCTTATTTTTTTACATCTCAAATGCATTTTTGTGTTTCTCAGTTCTGACCTATGCAGGAAAGGTAACGCTTTAACGCTTGTGCTGATAAGTTAGATAATCATGGTCTTACAGTTAATTTCCTTACTTGGTGGGATTCAATCACATCCTTCTGTATAGCTTGATTATATGCACAATAGGTTAGACCTAATTACAGGTTTTGATCTTTTTTCGGTTCATGGGTCTCGGTACGGTCCTTCCATGCTTTTTCCTCACTTTGGTCTTTAATATATATTGGGCTTGTTGAGGGTGTTTAAGAGATGAATGCCAATATAGTTGAAATGTATTCTCTTAATCATCATAGCAGCCAGTCTTTTTCAAAAAATAATATAAATGTTTTCGTCTTTTCTTTTTATTCTGAAATTATTAATATTTTACAAATTTTATGTCTCACTAATACTGGAAGCAATAATTAATGAGACATAAAATTAATGCAAATAATACTGGACAGTTAAATGTATGACCTTTCACAAATAAGAAGTTAATTGGCTCATAATGTCATAAGAGTAATTAATAATACAAAGCCGTTTAATTTTCTAATAATTAATTTATTTCTTAAAAGGCCAAGTCAAACCATCTTTTCCATAAAAGTCCCAACATTTGTAAAGGTCTCGAATTTGTAAAAGCATTAAGTAGTACTAAAACGCCCCTAATAAAATGTGAGAAGGTTTTCACGGTATGATATGCATTCCATTCTAGCTAGTTCTGCAATTCACGCACTTAGATTTTCTTGGATTATTACAATTTACAAGTGCCCCAATAGATTTTTCGCTGCCATACCATTTCTAGCTCCAATCTAAAAGATTCCACGCTTCATTTTGGCAATTTGCAGCTACATATCTAGTTCTTAAATCCACCAAATTGACATATTCCTACCTTGCTAATTCGGTGTCGTTTTCCTGTGATTTGGGGCACCTTTCGGTTTTCGAGGGATTCGTCTTCAAGATCAAAATTTGTTTCTCTGATTTTGTTTCTCCGAAAGTGATGGTGCTTGCCTGCTTGGTGCATTTCATTTAACATTTTGATTTAACATTAGTGTTTCTAGCATACATATTCTACCCAAAAGCTACTACAAATAATTAATTCTAACATATTTTACTTCCATTGCTCCCTCTCATATAGACATTTCAATAATGCATGCATCAAGATATTTAAGTATGATGTACCTACGTACTATATATACACATATATAAAGATTGATCATGCTATAGTATATACATTTATTTATTTTTAGTATAAATATATTAATAAATTACAATTAAAAAATATTTTAAAATACAAGATAATGTAACTTATTAAGACATTTATAGTAAAAATATAAGAATGGATACTTTAATAAATACTTCTGAAATTTGCTAAGACACACGCGAAAGTTAGTAGCGGTCACTAATGGGTGAAGAGTAGGGATGAAAATAGGTTAGATAGTCTATCAGGGGTCCATGGCCTATCTTGGTTAAGGCCTGACTTCGTCTGACCTGTTTATTAAAAATGTTAAATTGAAGTTTTTTTAAAAAGCCTTTTTAATTAAAAAGGTCAGGCTATAGGCTTTAAAAAAGTTCATTAAGCCTGAAGAGCGAGTCTGTCTAAATTATAACTTATAAGATCATGTTTGATAATTTATAACTTATGAGAAACATATCTATTATGCTGATTTTTTATTTTTAATTATTTGTTTTGGTTTAATCAAGCCTGGTATAGGCTTTTAGGTCAGGCCATGCCTTTATGCAAGCCAGACTCATGCTTTATTAAATTATTTTGCCCAATGACATCCAAAGTCTTTTTGGCCGACATCATTCGAGACTATTTTTTGGTCGACATCAGCGAGTTTTTTTTCGATGTTTGTCGAGATTATTTTTTTATCGACGTCAGTTAGGTTTTCGGCTCGACATCGGCTAGGTTTTTTTTATCGACGTTAGACGAGACTATTTTTTGGCTGACATCGGTTGAAAAAATCATTGACCAACATCGGCTGAAAAACATCATCCACCGACATTGGCCAAAAAAACCTAGTTGACGTCGACTAAAATATTCCCCCAATTGACGCCAATCAAAAAATCCTAATTGATGTGAACAAAAAATATCTCTAGCTAACGTTAGCCAAAAGAAATAGTCATGGTTAATGTTAGTCAACAAATCCTAGTTGTTGCCAACAAAAATATAGTTTCAACCAGTGTCAGCAAAAAAACCTAACCAACATCGACAAAAAATAAGTCCTGATGAATGTTGGTAAAACAATATCAATGACCGACATCGGCCAAAAAAATCTTATCGATGTTAGCCACAAGAATCCTAACCAACGTCGGCCAAAAACTAGTCACGATCGATGTTGATTGAAAAACCCTTAGTCAATGTCGACCAAAAAATATCACCGACCAACATTGACTAAAAATCTTAGCTGACCTCAACCAAAAAGTAACCCTACCTAAGATCGACCAAAAACATCTTTGACAAATGTCGGTCGAAAATGCACTGACTGATGTCAAGCAAAAAATAGTCATAGTTGATGTCGGTCTAAAAATGTCTGAACCGATATCTGTCGAAACTACCTTAGTTGAGATAGGCCAAAAGTACACTAACCAAGATCGATCAAAAAAATCAAGGTCGGTTAAAAATAACTCTTAAATGGACATATACAAAGTTTTCACTTTTTAGTATTTAATAACTAAAATCTGTAAAAGAAAATCTTTATAATATTTAAGTGGATATAAATTGGATATGACTAAATCCATATCTATTTAAATGGATTAGATCTTGAATCTAAATTATTTTTAAAAAAAATATGAATATAGATTTACAATCTAATTCATTTAGATAATATAGATTGAATATGAATTAAAAATCTAATACATACCCACTCCTAGCCGTGTTCGAACACAATAAAAGTCACACTGAGTTTGCAGTATCAAACTGAAGAGTGCATGAATTTCTGAGCCCCCTACACTGATTCTTTTTCCCTTTAACTCTCGCAATATGTTTCTTCTTTGAGACCAACACACGCCTACATTTTTGGAATCTGGGTGATCATTTACTACCTGCGTCCAAAGACACGGAGAGAGCTTTAGTCTGTGTTAGTCTTCTGTTGCTTTTTTTTCGTTCTTAAAAGGTAGCAATATTAATTGGTCCTTACAAAAGTTATCATCACCTCAATGATCGATGCCCTCTTTTTTTTTATTAGATAATTCATTCATTAATTCCTGGTGGGATGTTTATAATAATAAAGTTTGTAATTATTAGTGTGGAAGATCTCTGTGGACTGTGTTTTGTTCAATTTCGAATGGCAACATCGATCACTCCAAAGAGGCATATGGTATGGGGATAATGAGAAATGACCCCAACACGTAGAAAAAGGTCACACTTATTTTGACCGTAGAATCTCTTTTTCTTTTTCCTTTCGTATTCAAGTGCGTAATTAAACATGGCCCAAAAGGAATTTCATAATTAACAATCAATGTTTGTATCTTGCATCATTCTGCTGAAGAAGTTCTAGAACAGTCACTCAGCTCAGTTTGGTAGAATATAGAATTGCATGATTTTGAGTGAGATTTTGGCGTCTTCTTACCAATGGTTACATTTGGCTTCCACTTTCAACCTCAAAACAACAAACACACATGTGCGACGTCCCATCTTATGAATCTAATAGATAATTACAACATCTTATGTTTGACCCTTGACTCATGATGTCTAATGTTTTATTAAAAATTCTCCCACTTCGCCCCTTCCCCTCCACTTTGCACACGTTTCTTGTTTGTTATATGTAACCAAATTACTTGTTTGATTTCAATTCATTTCTTATTTCATGTCTTATTCACATATTATTTCTTAATCCGAAAACAGAAATAAATGTTTTCTATCCTTCTTCTAGAAATTGTATATATATGAAAACAGAATTTCAAAACTCCAAAAAAAAAAAATACTTGCACGTTAGTAAAATAAATAAAAAAATGACATAACAATATCATGGACTCATGGTAATAAAGAAATACACAAAAATTAAATTAATGAAAGCTACATAAATAATGCATGAAAAGTTCTATTGTAATTATTTTGTATCTATCATCTATGGCATGTATCATCACGCTAATTATTAACATAAGAAGGATCTTAAAAGGAAAAAAAATTACCCATTTCTATTATATGCTAAAAGTAAGATATGGAGAGCTTTGTCGGAAACAAAATTTACCACGATTAAGGAAAAGTAAAGAGTAGCTCCAGTATATTAAATAACTGTCGCACTCAAGTTTCCAAGAATTTCGCACTCTAGAAAGAGTGAGGGTTAATAGGAATACTTAACTCCAGCTCTGGCAAAGGCTGGCTAAAGTACTCACAGTGACTAAAGAGAAAACAAAAAGTTAAAAAAAAAAAAAACTAAGGAGGAAAGAGTTACCTACAATAAATCATCTCTATATGATGTCAGACGCTAGCTTAGGTCTTTTCCTTGAATTATCCTATTGCTATATCATGTCATGTCCACTCCAAGATGCATGACAAACATTCGTATCACAAACAGCTAGTAACATGCAGCATGGGGTATATATGCATGCTACTATGCTTTGCATTAAGAATGTTTCACAAATTGACGGGGAAAAAAACTTGTATAAAGTGCTAGCTCGAACATGAAATTTAAACAAACTTATCCCGAGATATACTACCTTGGCTAAAGCTAACGTGGAGTGGATTGGCACATTCTTTAGTACTGTAAACAACATAGCTTTTCTTTTTTTCTGATATATATATGTGCTAGATCGTGTTAGCCGAACCTGATAATCGTATGTAGGCAAAAACTAGTGTGTGTGTGTGTGTGTGTGTGTGTGATAGTGTTGAGTTAATTCTAGCTAGCGCTTATAAATATATAATAAACAAAAAAGTGTTAAGTAAATAAATTATTTAGAGAAGACGTTTTGTACCGAAATGAGATCACAAGGTGTCAGATAGCAGAAACACAAAACATTACATGCACACACAGTTATACAATTAAAGCAAGCCCGTGTATATAGTACACAAAATACTCGACTGGATGAAGAAAAAAAAAACATAAACACAAATCAATGACCGGAATTGCAATTACAAGAAGAGAAGACATCAATTCTACCATGTCTGCGTTAATTTCTGTCAACTGATGATAGTGGGAACTGGGAATGAAGTCAAGTCGAGGGTGTTCAGTGGAACACATATCCACATCGTTTGAGAATTTCTCTGATCCATCAAGGACACAACAATTCGGGTGATGTGGTTATTGACCACATACAGGTTATATGTTCAAAGTTACAGGAGATGACTAGCAGAAGAAGAAGCAAGACGTGACATATCAGTCCATGAATAGTATTGGTTATTTTCTGAGACATTATTGAGTGTTGATCTTGACAAATTCAAAGCACCACTTTCCTCCATTTTAACCGATGGCATCTGAGAAACCCTAGAATTCGTTGTTATGTCCCCACCAAAACCAGAAGGTGTTTCATTAATACCTTCATTTTGAAAAGGGTATGAACCAGCTGAAGTTGATTCAAAACCATTCAAGAAAGGAACCTGCTGATGCAAGCGCCACTGATCCATTCCTCCACCAGCAGAAGAATTACCAATCTGAAACCCCATGTTCTCGTTCTGTTCGTGAATCTCACGCAACCCGAGACCCATGTTTCCAACAGCATAACGGTTAAGGTTCTGAAGAGAAGCCAAGAAGGGAAGGTTCGGTGGCTGTGGAAACTGATGACCAATCTGTTCATGAGTGGTTCCACCAGTGGAGACTATTGCACTTGTGGAACCAGAAAGTGTTTGTTGTTTCTCCGATGATGCTGGAGACTTAGAGCGACTACTCTTGTTCTTCTTGTTCCTACGGCACCCTCCACCCACAGGAACGTTTCTTAGGGCACCCCCTCTTGTCCAATAGCGCCTACAAGTCTTGCAGAAGTGGCGTGGCTGAGAGAGGCTATAGTTGTTGAAGTAGCAAAATTTAGTGTTGGTGGAATCACAACGTGGACACTTGAGAGCTGCTTCTGGTGGTGGTAACTTAGCTAGCCTAGCTCGATCTGCCATGGAACCTGGCCTGATTGAACCCACAGAACCTCCCACATGAGCATGATGTGGTGGCAAAGGTGGAAGAAGCTGAGTGTTGTCACCACCATTATTGTTTGCTTGAGGATGGTTATTTGGTTGCTGCAAAACACAGAGCAAGAACAAAAGGAAAAGAGAGGAAAGAAAAAAGAAAGAAAAAAAAAGTTAATTATATGATGGAAATTGGATACAAAATCTGGTATATTCAGGGAGATATTACAAGGAATAGGAATAATTTATCTTTTGCAATTATATACATTTTTAAAAACTTTCTTTTTAGGGTTCAGAAGCTGTGGCTGAAAATTGAGGAAAACCTTATTACCTGCTGCCAATTGGGAGGATCTACAAAGACTGGAATAGAGGAGAAAACCATGGTGTTCAAATGCTTTTATGTTTTTTCTTTTTATAAAGTTTGATGGCTCTTTAGGGAGATGGTGGAGAATCCACACCAAAGGAATACCAGAGAGGAGAAAGAAAGGGAAAAAGGAGCATTAAAGGAGGAGGAGGGTGGAGGGAAGAAAGCAGGAAGAGGCTTTAATTTCTCTTTACTTTGCGCTTATTCCCTTATTCCCTCATTCCCTCATCTTCTTTTTGTTTTATTTATTTTTTAGGGTTTTGAGTAGTAGTGGACTAAGTTTCTTAACCTGTAAGCTTCTTCTTCTTTTTTTAATGGCTTGGTCTGTAAATTTGTACATGTTCAGCAAAAGGGGATAGTGGCTCCCATGCATGGAAGAGAAATTTTAATAAAGAAAGCTATATGCATGATTATACTGTGTATATGCGTGTATGTGGCAACATTGCTAATCGCTGTCTATTCATGGATGATGGTGGAATCAGCTTACATAATCAAATAAAAAGATTTTTAAGCTTAACTATCTAGCTGACAGATTGACATGTTCCCAAGCACATTATTAAATTAATACTCAAACAACCATAATGAAATAAAATAAAAATAAAAATTATGGACATCACACGTTGGAGTAAGTCTTATAATTCAGACACTTAAAAAGCCTAAGTACTGATTAAAGAGCCCTCCGCTTTCAGCTCATGTACACATGTATTTCTATTTTTTTTGTAATGGGAAGTACTAGATGAGAAAAAAATGGAAAGAAGGTAAAATAATTCGTTCACTCATTTAAGAGGCTGACAGGCAAAATGAAAATACGTTTATAGTTTCAAATGCATATATGTCACAAAATGGAGGTCTTTCAATCATTGAATAATGTTGGACTGTACATGTGTCTTTGAACTTTGAAGTTTAATTTCCTGAAAATGAATTCTTCTGCTATTTCCTTTTTATTCCTATCGAATCATTTGCAAGATGAAAGAATTGAAATAAGAGAAAACATAAAGCTATCAATTAAAAAAAAAGTAAAATAAGATTTTTGAATCAAAAGTTTCAGTAATTTTTATATGCATGTACTTATGGGATTTTATTAAATGTTAATTTTGTTAATAAAAGAATCATTTTAAAAAAATATAATATTCAAATAGAAACGCATTGCGTTTAGATATGTATCAATTTTCACTCCTATCATTTTGCGTCTGCTGATGAAACACACCCATTGAGTCACCCACTAATATGTCAGATTTTTTTCGAAATACGATTTTGCAAAGGATGCGGCAAGTGGAGTAATTAGAGAAAAGATGAGAGAAGTAATTCAGAAAGAAAGCATGAAAGGGGAAAGAAAGTTTGCAAAATTGATACACACACACATATAATGTGTTGTATTATAAATATATAATTGGCGCTAGTCTTTATAAATTGCTAGCTTTACTTTTTTTATAAACTCAGCACCAGTAAATTAAAGGCTTAAAGTTGTGGTCAGATCCTTTTTGGGCACAGCACCAATACTTAAGAGTTGAATACATGAAATGTTATGTTTATCCAACTTTATATATCATGAGCGAATATCTTTCTAAGTAGACAAAATCTTCTAGTTGCCTCTTAGCTTTAATGGTTCAATAATTAATACTTCAAAATAGAGGGCTATTGATTAATTAACGTGTGTTCTTTTGTCTATTTATGCCTAGCTTTATCTTTGATGACCTCCTTTTTCCCGATGCAGAGACCCTCAAATTTGGTAGAGTGAAAAAACAACATATTCTTTTTGTAGGTAGGCCGGAGTCGCACTCGGGAAGGGGAATGAAATGCAACCATGATGAGATCAATGTCGTTTCTTCATCGATAAGAAATTTCTTGATCTGCTATCAAGCTTCATCACGCATTAATTCATGCCCTTTTTGGATAACTTAGCATGCACTGTTAATTAGAGGACTATTATTGTTCTGCATGATTTTCCAAAAATTATTCAAGAAGAGGGGGGATCTATATATCCATGATAAGATTTTTGTCCGTTTCTTATAGACTTTTCCATGGATTACCATGGAAAATTTAAAGAAAAACTTATTTAATTTCCCAGTGAATTTTCATCCTCAAGAAAAAATTTCGAAGATAAGTTTTCCTTAAGAGTTTCAGAATTCAAAAAACAAATCGTGTAATATTTTTTCATAGTAATACTAATTAAATTTCCATTAATATTATTGTTTCTTAAAAACTATAATTTTTTTGAACGAAAAACTGAAGTTAAATCCCTCAATAATTATTTGCAGCCAAATTCGAAAAAAAAAAACATTTCCAAGTAAATTTACAAGATTTTTTTTTTGTATATATATACTACCAAGTAATTTCATTAGGAATTTCTGGAATTCCTTTTATTGTTGTTGTTGTTAGTTGGTTAATTTCAAATTCACAAGAAGTAGGAAAAAATTAAAGTAAGTCAAAATTCCCAAGTAATTTTTGTGTAAAACTTACAAAACATCAATAATAATAGTGATAATTTAGAACAAACTAGCTACAATTTTTTCTTTTGAAGATTTCAATATATACAGTGTGATTTGTGAAATGGATTTATAAAACATGTAAAGAGTATTAAAAGCCATAATATTTTTTTTCGTATATTACATGTATTTTAATTAAATGTTATGTCAAATGTACGTAGTCATGCTTAATATGATCATTAGCATTATTACTATCTTTATTAACTGATGATGGTGAAGATTATATTACTTATGAGCTCTCCATGCCTTTGTTAGATTTAATTTTGTTGTGTGTTATAATAATGTGTCCTATTTGTCTTGGTTGAGTGTTTAATTGAAGAATGAGTCAATTAAAAATAAAAAAGAGTCACTACAAGAAATTTGTTAATTAGCGACGGATGTTTAGCAAGAGAAAATTTTCATCATTAATTACTTGTGAACTTGCGACAGATTTGTGAGGGATTTGGTTCACTCCCTATACCCAAGTAAATTAGCGATGACTTGTTGAAGACAAACATTCCCTCACTATTCCTTCGCAAATATAGTAAAGTATTTAGTAAAGGAATTATTTTGTCACAAATCTCTTGCAAACAAAGAAAAAATTGTTATAAATATAAAATTTAACATCACCCAAGCATTATTTGCCTTGCATTTCCCTTGCAAATTTGCGACAAAAATATCTCTCACTAATCTCTCAGAAACTAGGTTGTTAAATTCGAGTTACGGTTAACGAGGGTATATATCATTGCTAATCCGTTGCAAATTTGCAAATGATACTTTACCTCGCAAAAGCACAAAAAAATAGATTAAACAATATACGTGAAAAGAATATTATTTATTTGTCAAGGTTTCATGATATCAATTATTTATACGTGAAAAGGGTAATATTCCAAGTTGTGTGATTAGTGTTATTTTGAGATGAAACATTAACTATATATAGTCTTATCTTTGCATTTACCAAGTTGGTATTGGAAATTTGTAATTTATTCACTGCATAATGTAGTAGTAGGGATTCATAAGCATTTCTTAGTAAGTGACTTAATCTATGTAGTAAGATTTTGCTTATTATGTTACTTATAATGAATTGTACAACAAAGTGCATAAGACAAAAGATAGGGAATATGTCTCTAGCAAAGCTAAGAACTTCATTGTAAGTATTTTTTTTTATTATTGATATTGTCTTTGTTCATTTGTTTGCTATTACTAACTAAAATTTTATTGATTTGCTATAAGAAACCTATCAAAATGTTGTAACAAAGAAATATGGAGAAGATAAATCAAAACATCCTATAGTCGACTCTGATATTTGGTTACAAGTGGTTAGTGAAAATAAAAAGGGTAGAATCCACGACATGGTAATAGCTTGGAGCTTATTAGTGGTTCTCCACAAGGTTCATATTCAACAATTGTAGGTCCATCTTCCACAAATCCTATACAATCCACATAAAACATCACTGCAATATCTACATGAATGTCTCAAATGAAGAAGCAGATGCAAACACAGTTCCAGATATAGACAAAATCATTGCAGACACAGATGCAAACACAATTGGCGAACATGCAGCTACAAATGCAAGCACAATTGGAGTTCTTTTGAAAAGAGATATTGTCTCTCTTTGCAAGACAACAACAAGGAAATAGCGACAAATTTGCAAATGAAGGATTATGAGAGAATAGCACGATTTTGCGATAGATGTATTTGCGAGGGAAAGCCAAGAGATTTGTGACGGATAGATTGCATGACAAAATTGCAATGGAGAAAAGTGAAATGTTCATCGCAATTTAGCAAAGTAATTATATTATTTGAGTTATGTATTTTTTGGAGGGAGTTTGCGAGGGACATTAAGATATTTGTGAGAAATTAGTGAGAAAAATATTCCCTCGTTAATTGGGAGGAAAAATTCTCTCATAAATCCGTCTCTAAAGTGATTGGTGACGAATTTTCAAGAGAATTTTCTCTTGTTAACGCGCGAAATTCTTATAGTGGAGGACTGATATAACATGACAATAATGTGGATGTCTCCTATAACATAGACTGCAAGTGAATACAATTTTTATTTTCAAGTTTGTTGGGGTGATATGTCATCTTGCTAGAATAAAAATATATGCCACCAAACACTTTATTTTACTTTTCAAAACACTATCTAAATAATTTTAAAAGAAAAAATAAAATATTAAGGACCTAAAAGTTAACAAAAAAATTATTAATTATCTAATAAAATTGTTAACTTTTTGTTGGTCCCTAATAATTTTGTATAATTTGTAGGAAACACCAAGATTTTCTTACAGATTCATATTCATAAAAAAATTAACACGAAACTACAAATTTTTGTAATTTTTTAGACTTAAATTCATAAAAAAAAAATTATGCAAAATTTAAAGTAAAAGTCTGCTGAATTTTCTTGAAAAAGAATCACTTGAAATGCACAAAACTTTGTTGGTAGGATGACGCCATTCAAGTGAAAAGAGTCTCTAAATTCAAAGAATACTAATAATAGACGACTTAATTTTGTTTCATTTCATAAAACCTTTTGAAACTTAAAACAACACTTATAGACAACTTAAATTCATTCAAACTTTCAACTTATTAAATATATGAGACTTTATTTTACTTTTGTTGACTTATCTTTTGAAAGGGCAATGCTGTTGGTTTGTAACCATGCAAGTTGAAAATTGAATTAAATGCGTAAGGTTAATTATAGTCAACTGGAAACAGTGAGTCTGCTAGCATGTGTTACACACCAAAGAGAAACTGGAGTGACAATTCCTATTGTTATAAAAAAAAATCATGTAATTCTGAGAGAACCCACAGACTATATAAAAACAAAAAAACGTTGACTCTTGCTTATGATTCTCCTGAGCCCTTCATACCCGATTTCCCTTTTACATAAAAGATGGATTTTGTCTCTCTTTTAGTGCATGGAAATTTTATTCCATTAATGGTCAAAGTGAGTAAAATTAAATAAGGGATGGATAGAGTGATTAACGTACGTTTGAGTTTGTACCTTTTCTGTTCATGTTTCTGTTTTGGTATAAATCCAGTTACAGTTTCCTTAATTTTCCTGTTTCTTTAGTATATATAGGGTGTATGAACAGATGATTATAAAATTCACCAAATTTTATCATGTGGAAAAGTGCTCGAATAGTGTGACGTATCAAAGCGAGTTAAGACAATCATTATTCGAAAGTATAAAGATTTATCTTACATTCTACTTTTTGGGTTTCATTACAGTTTTGTTTCGGACCCTCTTTCTATACTTGCAATTCCAAAAAAAAAAAAAAAAAATAGTTTAACAAAACTATGAAAACAAAAGAATATACAAGGGAAATCAGGATTTGTCTGTTTCCTTTTATGCTTACAGATAAAGATTTTTTCTCTCTTTCACATATATGCTTTTTTCTAAAAACTATTTAAGATATGACCAAACATTGACACTTCTTTCAGTAAAAAAAATAATTGACTCATAATTTATTACATTGTAAGTAATTAATTTCTTCGAGAACAATCGTATTCAAGATATGATTAAACATTATTAGATGTATATTACTTTTTGTAAGAATTCAGGTCATAATATTTATCACATTTTAAGTGATTATATCTTTTGAAATAATCATATTTGAGATATGATGGAAGATTAAGTGTAAACATTTTTTTTAGTAAGAATTCATATAATAATTTGTCAAATTGCAAGTGACTAATCTCTTTTCCTAGATTTGATTCTGATCGTTACATGCAGATATAATATAGATATATGAAGAAAAGAAGTGGGAAAATGAGGATTGTGTACTGGTGTGGGGCAAATAGTAATGTATGGTGGAGTGGCAATGGGCAAACAAATCCACAAAGATAGATAGTTTGTTGTGCTTGTGCATGGGAGTGGAGGGGTAGGGTCAAAGATTGGCGCCTTATGTACCATAAATCATAATGCACTATTGCAAGGGAATCAACCCATTGGAGGGTCCCATTATAATACAACTTTCCTTACGTTTTCTCTACTACGGAATATATACTCTACGTGCTCAAATTGAATGGATGTGGACACTACACTACACAATGGAAATTGGAAAATGCCAAATTAACAAACCCATTTGTCATTTGACACGTCATTTTGGGTAGATTGAGATGAAAATTAACTAATTAAGATGGCATAAAAAAAATAATATACTACTATATGATAAGTGTTCTGATGAAAATAATAAAAAATTCAAAATAAAATGGTAGAGAAAAGTAGTGTTTATTAAGTATCTTTTTAGTCACTTCATTCCATGCACACGATATGGACATAGCTAGTACTAGTAGTCTTCAATCTTCTTCCTCTTTCCTTTTTCTTTTATTTGTTTTCCATGCCCAACAACCATATATTAGAATTGTTATATCATTTTCTACTTCCAAAATGCAGTTATTTTAACTTTTCTGATGTCGATTATTAGGTAAAGGATGTTATGGTTCCATTCGAAATAAGGAAAGGGGGGAATTGAAGTATGTGATGAAGATGAATAAATTAAAAACAAATAATTAAGGCCAGTTAGCTTGAACTTCTAATATTCATGCTTCATAAAACAATTTTTTTCAAAAAAAATATCCATTCTCTTTTCCTTTTTTTAGTGAGTGAAGAAAGAATATATTTAGGGAAAGCTCGTGGTATTCGTAGAGTTTGCTAGGTTTGGAATTGTAGAATAGTCATTAAATTGGTTTTTCTTCTATTAAATTTTACTTAAATCTTGAGTCTCTTTTAAATCAATATATGTCATAAAGTGTTTTTAAGGGACAGCGACAGAAAGCAAGTTGAATTAGCATAGGATACTCTACGAATAATCAAATTATTAAATCTCAAAGTCGGAGTCAATTTAACTAACAATCTGTTCTAAGCTACGGGTCAAACTTATCCCAGAGATTATGGACACAAACTAGTTTAGTTCATGCTAATTTAAAATATATGTGTTAAGCACTTTATATATAAAAATAAGTAATAGATGATTTTATATTTAATATAATATAATATAAATATTTTTACTTTTATTAAAGGGAAATGGTTGGGATAATTAACTTAAAGCTTTATAAGGCATGAGTCTATCCTATTTTTTACATCTAAGGTTTAAATTTGGCCTATATATTTGATATAGACCATTTTAAAGGCTTGACCTTACCTTTTAAAAAATTTAACTTGGCATAAACATGTACTTTTAGAAGCTTGCCTAACAGTAAAAGGACTCGGATCAAAATGAAAAAAAGAAAAGCAAAACCTCTTAAATATATATTTTTTTTTAAAAAAAAATATTTCTTAATTGGTTAAGAAAACTTAATCTTATATGTAATTAAGTGGAATTAAGTCTTTATGTAGACACCTTATAAGTAATGTTATATTTCTCTATAATATCATTTTCTGTTAATCTCTTCTCTCGACAACTTATAAGTATTAAATAAAAAAACACTAATATCTTAGAAACATATATATTAAAAAATATTTAATATTTTACTTATAAAGCAAATTAATAGAATATTTGTAAGGTGTTGTAAGAAGGTTTAGAAATATTAAAAAGTTTGTATGAGAAAGTATTACTAATGCATTCCCACCATGCATAATTTTTAATGCACGAGATTGCATTGTAATTTCTAATAAAAAAATATTTATAAATATTTCTCAACCAAAAACTTAAAAGCAACCAGAAAATGGGGATGGGAATTCAAATACTTGTTCATCAACACAATAAGATGTCCAAGGCTGGAATAGACCTGACAACTTATATGCCAAGGCAAGGCTTTTGCGCAAGGAAGAGCTTCACGCTAAAGTTCTCTCGTCTCACAACATCCTTGAATGTGATGATTTTTAGTAAATTAGTATAAGACTCACTTACATTTTTTTATAGTTCCCATGATAAAAAAAAATTAAGAATTTTAAGTTCCTCAAAATTTGAAAATTGTTTTTTTTTTTTAATCTTTCCTCAAATAAAAATTTATATTTTTTAGTTTCTCAAATTTTGATAGGAAGAAAAGTAGCATTTATCGATTTTGATGGACGAAAAAATGTAAATTTTTATTTGGAGGGAAAAAAAGAAGAAGAAGAAACCCCGCTCTATTTGACTAAAAATATAATTCAGTCAAACGGTAAAATTAAGTCATGCAGCCATTTTATTATTTGACAAAACTAATGATTAGATAAAGTAAAAATTTTAAAATTAACTAGAAATGTATAGGTTAACATATTAAATTTAAAAGTATTTAATAAAATTAACTGTTAAATTAGATAGTAAATGTAAAATAGTTGATAAAGACATACTTAATTACTGGATTGATTAGAAACTTAAATTTAACAATGATATATTGATCAATCAATTTTAAAACAATTAAAACTTTGTATTTGATTTTAAGAGATATTTATTATATCCAATATTAATAATTTAAATTTATATTATTGGACATCGTTGAACTTTAATGTAAATATTAATTAACTAGTATTTTAACTTGTGCAAAGTGAAGAATA
>PYAF01004757.1:3036345-3070230 GCA_007407185.1 Glycine tomentella
AACTTCAATTCTCATCAAAATAACCTATAAATCTTTTGAACAAGCGGCATTCACAAGCATGGTCCATTTTTAATCGAATCAACTCAATAAACTACATATTTTCACCCACAGGCACATACATTCCAAAAATACATCAATATTATTCATTTAATTCTAAAAATTTCAAGTTTAAAAGCATACAACTGACTCATACGGATCACCCAGTCATACGGATTAGGTGATCCGTATGACTCATACGGATTGGGTGATCCGTATGAGTCATACGGATCACCCAATCCGTACGATAGTCCCCAACGGATTATCGGATCCGATTCCGCCATTAACGACCTGCAACACCCTCCAAACAGCACCATTTGCACGAATTGCGAAAGAAATCACTCACCAGAGTCACGAGAGCGGCGGACGTGCGGCGGAGTGAACAGCAAAATGCGGTGCGGTGCTTGCCGGAGATGAAGGCGCACAACAATCACCACCAATCACTCACCAATGTCGTTCAACAAGGAAGAAGAAGGAAGCCAATGCGGTGCTTGCCGGAGAGGAAGGCGCTCAGCAAAAATGAAGAAGAAACGTTGCGGGTGAGGGGGAGGAAGAAAGGTTTAAAAAAATTATATAAATGATTTTAAAATTAAAAGGGTATAATGGGAATTGCACTGTGTAAAAATGGTGTATGAGTAATGGAGAATGGTGTAGGAAGCGCATGCCTGGTAAGGACCAGATCCATATACGGACAAGTAATTGTTGTCCAACAGATTTGTGAGCCCACTTCAAACAAACGAATGGGCCAGGGGCTACACCTGTACGGTTCCATTAACCATTTTATTAACACTTTATAGACCCGGCCCGTACGAAATAGGGTACACTCTACACATTTGGCTATGTATAGAGGGACCCTAGAGTTACTAGTAGTTGTAATAAAATTATTAACTTGTCAATGAAACTCTTAAAATTATGAGAAACATTTTGACACTTTTTTTTTTTTGTTTAGTATAGTTTTTTCCAATAAGTTTTTAGTTAAAGTAATTTCCAATATGATTATCATATAAGACACTTTCTGAAGAAAAAATGATATATAATATTAATAGTACATCAACATAACTCACTTTTTGAAATAAAAATATTGATATATGGATTATTTGATTAATTTTTTTTTTATTTTTTCATTTTGACAAAATTTGCCACAAAATTTTAGTAATATGTAAACATAATTAAACGGTTAAATAGATAAAAATTATATTTTATATCAAGTTATAAAATGATGTAATATTTGTTCAAGTTACATTGGTAAATCCCTTCGTTTAACTTTGACCAACTATTACATCTTTCAATAATTTTTAATTGTATAATATATTTTTAAAATCTATCGTTGGATTAAAAGTTTCTTTCACATACAAAGATGAGAATGAGAATAAGATGAAGTGAAAGAATAAGTGAAGAAATAGGACAAGCTTTTAAGGAAAAAGACGAATACGTGCAAGCCATTGTTAATTGATAGCAGGTTGGGCAAGAGGTGGCCAATGGTGATTTATAATCGCAGATAGTCATGGAAGGGGATGACAAAGGATGCACAAGGGAGATGATGGTTCCATTGATTCATACTCGCAAATAAGGAAAAAGTTTGACAAACCTTTTAAATCGGTTGACAGAATAACTGATACTAAAAATACCTAGTGTTTTGATTTTGGAGCGCCCTACCCATCATGCCATTAACTAAAAGAGCAACACTAGAGAGAGAGCAAGGTATGTTTGAGGAAATGCTTATTTTGAAAGAGAAGCTTTATTTTTATAAGGTTTAAATATATATTTTTACCCTACAATTTTTTTTAGTCTTATAAAATGTGTTTGTTTTGTTTTATTTTTTATTTTTAAATTGTTTTAGATAACATTTTTTACTATTTAAAATATATTTTACTGTATAAAGTACTTTAAGAATGAAAAATAAAATAAACATATTTTGAAAGAATTAAAATATAAAATTATAAAAATAAAGGTAAAAAAAATACTAAATTATAAGAAGCAAAAATGTATTTAAGCTTTTTATAAAGATGAGTGTTTCCACAAATTGCTATATATGCACATGAAAAAAAAAGGTCTGGATTCGATAGGATACAAGAGTAATACACAGTAGCAATAGGGAGACATCGTCTCCGTTTAGAAGCCTAGGTTTGGGACCACGAAGTGAAGTTATTAAATCAGTGAAGAATTAGAGGCTCGATCCGATCCTTTTTGTTTTTTTTTTTTTTTTAAAAAACTTTCGTTAGAAACTTTTAGATTGAAAATTCGGTGGGATTTTGGTCGTTTTAATTTTTCATGGAAAAAAAACATTTATTAATTTTTAACTCTTTAAGGAATAAGGAGTGACTTTTGAAAAATGATAATTATTTTTCAAAAATAATTCGAACAAAGTATTTACTAAATTAATGTTAACCTATATTATTTTATAACTAAAAAATATTCATTAAAAATAAAATTCTCACCCTACTCTTTAATTCAACTCTAGACGTATCATAAAAATGGATATTCAAAATCTTTCAGCAATATTGTACGGTAAATGATTATATTATTGTACATTATGGGTATATTAAAATTAAATTCTAAACATATTTAATTTTACCAAAATAAAATAAGTTTAACTTTCTTGTCTTTGAAAATTTGACCTGAGAAACATCAATAAAAACTAAATTGACGGAGGGAAAAATCAAAAAGTAAGAAACAAAAGAGAATACGTGTCTGTAAAACTTTGTACGGTTATTGAATATACCAAAAAGGTCAGAAAGAAATATTTTGGCCAAGAGACATAAGATAGCTCCGAAAACAGAAATCTTAAAAATGTCAAAAATAAATAACACTCGTTGGTCCATCCGTCCATGTCATCTTTATTTTTTTTTATATCCATGGAAAATAAATAATTATATATATAGAACTGGAGTATAAGTATTACATACATGGAAAATGACATTTTGCTTTCAAGTTTCCCTTCCCAAAAAACAAAAATGCTAAGATCAATTTCATTAGTTTATATAGTCAGCAAAAAGAATTATTTAATGAGTGGGCGCCATGCATAAAAGAGGGTGACAGTAAGCCAGTAACATACGCCAGGTTGACAAGGATATGTCAAGTTAATTAATTATACTATATACTAATAGTAATTAATTTTAAAGAGAAAAAAAGAAGAAGAAGAAAAAAAGACACCAATCTCATTACAATAAAGTGAAAGACATAAAACCCATTTCAGTGATGAACTATGCGGAATTCAAAGTTGCATGTTGGAAGTTTAAGCCAATAACGACATTAAATAATAAGTCTCTATATCTTAATAAGAACCTTGTCCAGAAGTAGTAAAAAAATCAAAGAAGGGTTGGTTCAGTGGGGAATCATGATCATCTTCATTGATATCATCAGCAGAAGGTGTATCAGTGGAACTATCAGCAGAAACTACTGAAGCCAGAGAAGACACCTGGTCTGTTGTTGTTGTTGTTTTCCCTTCCAAAATGCCAGTTGGGTGCAGAGGGAAAAGATCCAACGTTTCTTGGTTACTGTAGTGAGAGTTGCTGCAATCCGAGATTCTCTGTTGCATTTGATGCATGCCTTCGTATACCAGCGGGCCATTACTACTTATCATGCCTGTGGGCACAACTTTCTCTGAGGGGCTCCTCCTAAAACCTACGGGTACAAATACCTTTTGATGTGGGGGATAAAACCCAATTTCACCCTGTCCCTGAGGTATGTAATATGGGGCACATATGGCTGAAAACCAAAACCGAATACCTTCAATTATTTACCAAGGTTATATAATATAAGGTTCAAAAACAATAAATAACTTAAGAAAAAGAGTTGTAACATATGACTAAGTATACTGATGAGAAAATACAAGAAAACATAAGATTGATTGGATGGTTAAAAAGAAAGAAAAAAATTAAGGATTTGATTTCTCTATTAACAAAAATTAATCATTAATATTTGTCAATTAAAAAAAAATCCTTTTGAAAAAAACCAAAAGAAAAAAACAGAAAGAAAAAGACACAGCTGTCCGTCTATCATGATTGGGCTACGCAAAAGAGGAGACAGTAACTTTTAAGATGATTTGAGTTGTTTCTTATGAAATGAAAAGTACCACTAAATACGTAGATCAATTGTTACATAGTTGTTCTGGCTTAGTTAGTTTTGAGTTTGAGCATAAAAGTACATTTAAGGCGTTAATTATTTTTTGTTAATTTGCTTGAACAATATTATTTCCTATAAAAAATATCAGTGATCTTTGTTATAATTAAAAAAAAAATCTTGATTTTCTGAGATATTTTAGTTTTATTAGCTAACACACATACCAAGCACACTTGCATGAAGAAGCGAATTGGTGATTCAATAATCAAACGGTACCCAAAAGCAAGAAAGTAAGAGATCGATGAAGGTATAAACATTAAAAAACAAAATGAATGTATATAATTTGCATGAATGAGTGTTGAGAAAGGAAAGAACAAAGAACGAACCATTTGGGCAAATTGGCGGAGAAAAAAAAGGCTGAGGCGTATGAAGAAAGCGATTGAAGTAAGCGAAGGTTTCTTGCTTCTGCTTTTGTCTCTGCCTGGCTTTGTGGTTCTGAAACCAGTAGAAGACATTCTTTCCTTCGATGTGACCATACGCCCTAAGCCTAGCAGTTATCTGCTGTATCTCCTCAGCACTCGGAGTCTTTATTCCCTGCTTATACAAATTCTCTAGCATGCTTATTTGCTCTTTTGTAGGGTTCCACCGCGAACTTGCTGCAACCCCCTCATTACCATTACCATTACCATTACTCCCTCCACTCTCTATCTCCATCTCCAACTCATGATTAGTATTATTCCCACTCTCCATCACAATGCCAATGTGGTTTTCTTTTGATTATTATTATGCTCTTATTCTAATTCTCATACTTGTGAAGCACTCTTTTTATAGAGTAGTAAATAGGCAGGGAGAAACAAAATGGTTGAGAGCTGAGAGAGAGGATTAACATGCGTATTGTTTTTGGTGCAGAACATCTCTGAAAACATGGCGGTTAGCGGCACAGAGAGAGGCTTAGGTTTCGTCGTCTTCGTGTAGAATTTTTCTTACGAGAAAGACATTAATAATAATTGCCCAAATGGCCCCCCCTAGCTCCCTTCGTGCCATTGATTTTGGTGCACATGGTAGTGGATTTAAGATTAACGTTGATTTTTTTACTCTTTCCCTAAGTCCATAATAGTCTTTGTTATCTCGGGAATGACAGAAAGAGAGAGCGTAGTAACGTAGAGGGCATAAAGGTCATTGAGGGAAAAAGACAGCCGGTTGGGTTGTAAGGTGTAGGTGAAGGCTAGGCTTTGGGAATTGAAGTGAGACCAGATAGGCTCAGAGGAGAGAGAGATCATTGAATCAATGAATGAGGTTGAAACGTCTAGCTTGCTTAGCTCCTATGCAAGCCTCACTCAGAACAAGTAGTATGAAGGTGACTGTGTGAACTTCCTATGTTTTTCACTTTTCACAATATTACATTATCTTAATTATTCTAAAAACACTGTATTCTCATTTCTCATGCCACTGTGTGTTCTCATGCCTTTATTTGTCTGCTAGAGTGGCCCAATTGGACCACCCTGCTTCACGTTTCAATTTGTAACATGCCCCTGTACGTAGTTGCGGTCCAATTTCATCTATTACTACTATATTCTTTTTTTTTTCTCCCCTACAATCGGCATGACTTTGATTATGACACCCCCAAGAGGGAAAAAAAATGTCATGCATATGAGTAACGTATATCAGTTAAATATTAAGTTTACATTGGGTAGTCGAGGATAACAGTTCTGGCGTGACTAGCTAGTTTTTTTGTCATGTTGCATGTTCCAGCTAGGAGTAATAGTGGTTGATTAGCTGTTTTTGTGTTTTATTTCACTGTAACAACGCATATTCAACGTGATTACGATGCGCACCGTATTGCTTTCCAGCATCACAGTTCTTTTTCCCATAAAAAACAAAGCAAAAAGATATCAAATATAATTTGACTTAGTTTATATGTGGCGAAATAGAACTTGTGCAGTAAAATTAAAAAGTACAGCTGGTACAGCGTGGAAAATAACAGAAACTAGTGCAAAAGAAACATCAAGTGGTTGAACCTTCTAATATGTCAACATGTATTAATATATATATCCTTTCTCAACCTTTAGAAAAGAAAGTGAAAGTACTTGGCAAATTCAAATTATAGAAGTTATACACACGAAGAAAATAATATAAATGAGACACTACTAATACACTAGTATAACTTTTTTTTAACAAAAGTTTTTTATAATCGGGATTCATGAAATTTTTTATTTAACATCTAATTCATTATCTTCTACTGAATTGTCTCATTTTAAGATAAAATGGTACTTTTAATTACAACTTTATACTTACACCAAAAATTAAACCTTAGAACTTAATTAAAAAAAATCAGTGTCAAACCAGTTATGTTAATAATTTATTTAGTAAAATAAATTAATACACAATATAATATACTCTTGTTTTTAGTACTGTCTTTTAAGCATATTCTTCCGAGTTGAAATTTATGTGATTTTAGCTAATTTGAAAATGATGAAACCCTTTAAACAGAGAATGTAATTCAGTGAAATCCACGTGAATTTCAGTCAATAATAAAGTACCCAGGAGAAATTAACGGAGCGTCAGAAACTGGATTACGTTATGTGTTTATGTTGCATTTTTCTATTCTTTTATGAGGTGTCAAAGAAATATCCATGTACATTTACCCGTATGTCAAAATCAACAGAAAAGAGAGAACGGGTCATATCAAAGTTCTGGGATCAGTATCTTTTTTATTGAAGTTGATGACGAAAAGTTAGATTTGGAATATTTTAACATGCAACACTCTACAGTGTTACTCCTATTTCTCAGTTTTAGTTAAAGACATGCTATTCCTTAATTTCCTTATAATAACTAGAGTCTCTTGCTATTAATTATAGTCTAATTATTAAACATTGTAGTATACTGTACTAGTATTATACTACAACAGTCACTGACGGCCAGGAATCGCTCTATAATCTCGATCAAAAGGAAACAAGAAGGAGAAGAAAAAAATTGTGACTACACGTTGGAAAAGGTAATTTGCGTAAGATTTGATTTTATATATTTGGCGGAATGTTCTTTTTGCAAGATATATAAGTAAGAAAGCTAAAAAGTTGAAAACCAAATCCTTAAAAGAAGGAAAACAAAAAAGAAGAACAAGGGTAGCTGCAGACACATATCCAACCATTGTCCAAAGCACAGAAAAAGCAGGAGAAGGAACCTAGATGTAACCAGATAAAGAGGTTCAAAGCTTGAAAGAATGCAACGGGTCGAAAAGGGTGGTGGTGGTGGTGCGAAGAAGATGCGTGCTCAGATAGATTACTCGAATTAAGCTGGCAGTACTGGGTTTGGCGCATGCAGATAACGCAAACACCAAGTTAATATGTTGGACGTATGCGCCATAAATGTCCCTGCTGCCTCCTACTACCATAGTATACGGTCAACGAAAATATATAGACCTCATAGGGGAGGTGAGGTGAGGTGAGTGAGTTCTCATGCATGCTATTCATTATTCAATTCTCAATTCAATTCCTGCACAAAATTCACTGCCTTTTGCGCTGACTATATTGTTGTAGTAGTATGTGCTCACTGTTACCTCCTCTGACTATATTCACTTTTTCACTAACGATGGAGTATGTATAACAAAGATATTGAACACATTCAACTATACATACCTAAAGGGGTTTGACTTAATGAAGGCGTGTTACCTCAGTAAGACTTGAGAGTATGTATAGAGATATACTCCACAAAGAGATCCTAGCTCAATTCTTGCTAAAAACATCCTTTTAGGTAAGAAGTTTATCCATGCCACTTTAATTTCTGGAACTTTGAAATTCTCCCTCCATAGTTTTTATCCAGGAAAAAAAAATATTCAACTATAAATAAAATTAAATATTACAAGTGACTATTATCATCTCATTTTATTTTAAAAAATATATTTATTTTTATACTAGAGACACTGAGTAAGATTATTAAAAGTCACAGAATTCTTCAATTATTTTTGCTCGAGTAGATATTATGAACAAAGAAACACTTAAACTTGAATACTCTTAATTGAATCAAATCCGTGTTAGTTGATCTACATGTTTCATGATTATTATTAGTTTGGTAAAAAAAAATAGAAAATCATTTCAATATATAAGAGTGATGATAACAAATATTATCATAAAAGTAAATTATAATTGATGTGTTTTATTATTCATTCTTTAGAATAACTATATATTAAAAAAGGCGTGTATATTTTGCATTTCATATTCTCTTCTTGTATATAATTACTAGTTTAAAAGTTATATTATAGTATTGTTAATGATAGTTTTGTTCGGATAGAGAAAATTATAAAAAATTTACTTTTGAAGTGAGTTATTTAGATATAATTATGTAATTATTTACAAAATTTAGTTTTATGAATATAAAAGAAAAAGGGTTGTGCAAGTAGTACAGTATTTTGTTTGTTCCGGTACGTCGTGATCTGCAGAGAAAGAGAAAGGAAGATGAGTAGTACAGAAATGTCGCCACGTCTGACTGGCATGCAGCGTGGCCTCGTGAAATGCGGAAGGCAGAAGCGGGGGGAGTGAAGAGAATTGAAGCACCAATATCCCTTCGCCGGGTTCTGCTGTTTTTGGCCACGGAATTCGATGCAGATTGGTGAAACCATGCATGCTACCTCACCTGTGATCGATGTGAATGCCAATTCAGTTTCAAGGTACACAAGCAATAATGTACTAATTCAAGATACCATGCATTGCTCAATCCTAAGAAAGATTGGGTCCAACCCTCCAAGAGTTAGATGGCAAATTTATTATTTTCATAAATTTACCTTCTAAAATGATTTGGATCATTATTTAATGATTTCTAATGTGATTATAAATTTAGATATGTGAAGCTAATGACAAATTTTAAATGATTTATATACGACGTAATATATTTGAATATATATATAGATATACATATATATTTTATAACAGTAAATAGTGATAAAAATTTGTCCTATGAAACTAATAATATATAAGTCTAACATTTGTCTTATTTGGCTCAAGAAAGATTATTCATGTCGATGCTCAATCACCTTCGACGGGCATCAACCTTGAAGCTTCCAATAGTTGCTTTAGCATCAATTGCAAAAATGAACGTGAATTTTTATGTTTAAATAAAATACACATGGTTTCGTACTAAAGAGGTCTTTCATTTTTGTTAAAATTTTATTAAAAACTTTAATTTTAGTATTAGAAAATACTTGATTAAGAATTCTTCCATATGACAAATAGAAATATTATGTTAATATTGTTAAATTATTTTTTTATGTCTCGTGATGGGTCTTGTTTTGAATAACTGGTAATTAACAGGGGAGAGACAGTTAAATAAAAAGAAACTTATGTTGTTGCATTCATTCGAACAATAAAAAAGAAACTAACTAATTATGTCTACATGGGTGAGAGACACACAATGGAGTAGAAAGTAACTCATATGGGATAGAACAATAAAAAAGAAACTAACTAATTACGTCTACATGGGTGAGAGACACACAATGGAGTAGAAAGTAATTCATGGGATAGAGGTGAGTGGCATAGGATTCCAAAAAATAAATTGAAATTAATAATTTAAGCACAAATATATCATAATTTGATTGTGGTATTGACAAGTTGACAATATTTTTTTTGTCGTTTATTTTAAGCATTGCTTACTAATCACCATAAGGATGCTAATTTCCACTTTTATTTGTTTCAATGTGATGACTGATGAATGCTAGGGTTAGCATGTTGACTTTGACACGCCTGTGTTGTCTTCACCTGAGTGTGAAATATTATTTTTTTCACGTACTAGTGATGCACGTTTCGGAAGCACGCACCCAACTTTGTGTTATATGCCCATAGAAACTACATCTTATATGTAAAGAAGGTGCGAAATCAATAGTTTACACATCAACAACAACTAGTCTACTACCATTACCATAGCCAAAGGACACTTTCATCCTAATATTCTATGCATGCCAAGGTTTAAGAATGAAATTCATATCAGTGTTTCATAGATATATTTGTACTTGTGATGAGACAGAGTTCAGCATCCAATGCCTATGCTGGGAAGTTAGATATAAGTGGGAAATTAGTTACTCGTAGATATACTAGAAAGAATAAAGCACATGTGAAAGTACATGAGGCAGTTAGCAGTGAGGAGTTAGTTAGAGAATTATAAATAAAAAGGACAGAGGTGGTCCAAAGGGAAGAGGAAAAATAGAATACTTAGCAAGGGCTGATTGAGAGTGCTTCAGGGGAAGTCTCTCTCGTATAACAGTTGTACACTCGATTCTGATTCTAGCATTCATCAATAAAAGAGGAATATCAAGATACAGATAGTGTACCGATGGTGTTTCTTGTTGTGTTCTTAAATTGTATTGTGCGGGTTACAGAGATTGGTGAGCCAGGGGCCAAGTTCTTATCAACCTGGTATTAGAGCAATGATTCCTGAATGACAAGCATGGAAGCAATGTCCACGAGATTGGAAGGTGTCGAAGAAGGTCTTTGAGGTGTAGAGAACCGCTTGAATGGTTTCGAAGGAACCATGGATGAAATTCAGAATATGGTTCTGGAGATGAAGAAACATGTTATTGCAAATGGAAAGCGTCATGATAACGATGGAGATCTATCGTACATCGATGGTGGAGGTGAAGAAGAGGAAGGGAGCCATCGATCGAAGGGAAACTGTCACGACTGGCGGAGAAGAGATAATCTGGTTCGAAGAATTGAAGCTCCTATTTTTTTCGGAGTAGATCTAGAGGATTAGCTGGCCAGAATCGAAAGATTCTATGAAATTGGAGGGACACCAGGGCAAGTTCGGCTGCAGGCGGTGGCAATTTGCGTCGAAGGTCAAGCGTTGCGATAGCATCGATATAGAGAGAGGACGGGACCCTTCGTAAATTGGCAAGAATTTTGGAAGGAGATCATACGGCGATTAGGAACTAAGCAACGACACACGCCAGAAGAAGAGATGAAGTCCCTGAGGCAAACGACAACGGTGCTAGCATATCGGAATTGTTTCGAGGACCTGGTTCCTGAGGTGGGTCAACCTACATCCCCATGGTTGATGGGAATGTTCCTTGCTGGATTGAACGGTGTGATCAGAGCTAAGGTGGATATGCACCAAGCTGAGACGTTGGATCGGTTAATGGATTTGACCCAGGCAATTGAAAATAGAAACAAAGCCTTAATGGGAGTTCAGGAAGGCACTTTGGTCAATTCGAGTTTTAAAAGATATAATAATCATGGCTGGAATTCTAGTGGGTTTGGTCGAAGCAATTTTCAGTCCAATAACGTTGCAAAGGCTGAGTTTGCACCTAGAGGTTCAGCAACGGGGTCAAATAAGACCGAAGAAAGCAAACCCAGTGGTGCTGCAACAGGTGAAACAACGTTCAAACGTTTATACAATGAGGAATTTGCAGCAAAGAAAGCCTTGGGAATTTGTGCTCGTTGTGATGAAAAGTGGGATTGAAATCATCATTGCAAATTTTGTCAATTAAAATTGATGATTGTGCATGAAGACGTAGATTTGATGGACCAGATGATTGACAACACAGGTGAAGGAGAAACAGTCAAAATTCTGGAGGAGGAGACTGGAGAAATATCAGCACAATCAGTTCAAGGGATTGATTCTCCAAAGACATTAAAACTGTATGCGGGTGTTGGGAATCAACGAGCACTAACTCTGATAGACGAGGGAGCGACACACAGATTTATTGATGATGAGTTGCAGCGGCGTTTGCAACTAGGTTCAGAGACGAAACGTTGTGTTATTACTTTAGGGGATGGTACTAAGGTGCGAACATCTGGAGTATGCAAGAAAGTCCGGTTTCTCTTGGGGAGTGCAGAGTTTGAGCACACGAGTTTCTGGCCATGAAATTAGGCAACGTAGATATGATCCTTAGGGTAGATTGGCTAGCACAGTTGGGTGAGGTGCAAGTTAATTTTTGCACTTAGTTAATGAAATTCCAGCATCAAGGACACTCTATAACGTTGAATAGGGACCCGTCTCTAAGGAGTATGGAGGTCTCTCTGTAGAGTCTAAAACATTCTGTACAGAAAGGAGGAAAAGGGTTCTGGGTAGCCAATTTGGATAGGGAAATGAGCAGAGAAGAACCACTGATTCCAGTGGAGGTGAGTCTTACTTCAAAAAATTTCAGGGGTATTTAACGAGGAACTCCCTTTGCCTCCGTAGAGAGTTCATGATCATTCAATTCGACTAATACCCAGGAGAGAACATCCTAATCTTCGACTATATAGGTATCCTCATGCTTTGAAAAATGAGATAGATGTGCAAGTTGATAAAATGCTTAAAGCAGGAATTATCCGCCCCAGTACAAGCCCTTTTAGTAGCCCTATTTTGTTGGTTAAAAAAAAGACGGGGGATGAAAATTCTGTATTGATTATAGAGCCTTAAACAAAGTCACAGTCCCTGATAAATTTCCTATACCCACTATTGATGAACTTTTGGATGATATTGGTGGTGCAAAATTTTTTAGCAAGCTGGACTTGAAATCAGGGTATCACCAAATACAAATGAAACTGCAAGTCGTGGAGAAGACTGCTTTTCGTACCCATAACGGACATTATGAATAGGCATGGCAACTTAACCCACATCCGTGGGCATCCGTCCGAACCCGCCCCGATGTCAACGGGGAAAAATCGAGTTGACCTGTTTCGGGTTCGGGTTCGGGTTCGGTTTTTCCCCGCCTGTTGAATTCGGGGGCGGGGGCGATTTTGATAATGTTGATAACCGCCCTGCCCCTGCCCCCGCCATGCTATATTTATTTATTTACAAAAATACCTTTATATATGTGGAATACCTTGGGATAAAGGCTTAATTTTTTATTCAAGAATTAGGAGTATAACTAATTTTATTTTCTAGCAATAAACATCTAATGTTGAAATTTTATTGTAATTACATACATTTGAGACTTAGCACGATCAAATATTATGCTATGGTTGTTGTCTAAAATTAATTTTTTAATAGCAATTTTTAGGTGTTCGGGGGCAGGGTGGGGCGGGGAAAACCGACCCCCGTCGGGGGCGGGGGTGGGGGCGGGGGTGGTTTTGAGGGGTGGGGGCGGGGGTGGTATAAGTAAAAACCGCCCCCGACCCACCCCGTTGCCATGCCTAATTATGAATTTTTGGTAATGTCGTTTGGTCTAACTAACGCCCAAGTCACATTTCAATCTTTAATGAATGATGTGTTTCGGGCGCATTTGAGGTGCTTCATGTTCTTTGATGACATCTTGGTTTATAGTAGTTCGTGGGAGTTATATTTGCAGCATTTGGAACTCACTCTGCAGATTCTAACAGAACATGAATTAGTGGCAAATAAAAAAAATGCATGTTTGTTATGCATAATTTAGAGTATTTGGGGCATTTAATTTCAGCATAGGGTGTTTTTGTTGATCCCAGAAAAATAGAAGCTATGGTTGCTTGGTCTTTTCCAAAGGATGTAAAGGAGTTGAAGGGATTTCTTGGTTTAACTGGGTATTACCGCAAATTTATGCGGAATTATGGAGCCATTGCGGCACCACTGACTCAGCTATTAAAGAAAGATGCATTTTAATGGTCTAAGACAGCTACAGTGGCGTTTGAAGCTTTGAAGAAGGCCATGGTTACAGTTCCTGTTCTGGCAGCACCTCAATTCGATAAGGAATTCTGTATTGAGACTGATGCTTCCTCTACTAGTTTGGGAGCAGTATTAATGCACGAAGGGCGACCTATTACTTTTCTCAGTTATACTTTATCCAACACGGGTCGAACTAAATCCATTTATGAGTGGTAGTTAATGGCCATAGTATTTGGGGTGCAGTGGTGGTAACACTATTTGTTGGGCAGGAAGTTTAAAGTCAGAACAGACCAAAAGAGCCTTAAATTCTTGTTGGATCAGAAGGTGGTGAGTGAGGATCAGCATAAATAGTTAGTAAAATTGTTGGGATTTAATTTTGAAGTGGAGTACAGACCCGACATTGAAAATAAAGCCGCAGATGCACTCTCTAGAAAACCTCACTTGGCTGCAATGTCGGGCAGAATCTGGACCAAAGGAGATGTGGTGGCACAAGAAACAGCAAAAGATCCTCAATATCAAGCAATAATTCAAGACTTGTTACAGGATCCATCTTCCTATAAGAGTTATTCGCTGTAGCAATGTGCTTTGATGAATAAAGGGAGGTTGGTGTTGGTTCCTACTTCTGCTTTTATCAATAAAATTCTGTTGGAATTCCATGCTTCAACATTTGGAGGGCATTCTGGTTTCTTTAGAACCTACCAAAGGGTGGAAGTTGTATTATTTTGGATACGGATGAAAGCGGATGTGAAAAAGTTTGTGGCCAGTTGCAATATTTGCCAACGGCATAAGAGTCAATCTCTTAGCCCTAGAGGCCTATCACAGCTCCTGTCCATAACCGAGCAAGTGTAGGAAGATGTTTCAATGGATTTCATTACGGGACTGCCTAAGACACGTAAGGCTAATTGTATATTTGTAGTGGTAGATCGTTTGTCAAAATATTCACATTTTCTACCATTACTACATCCTTTTACCGCTAAAACAGTGGCTGGTCTATTTTGTAAAGAAGTGGTCAGATTACATGGGTTTCCTAAGTCAATTGTGTCGGATAAGGACCCAATTTTTCTGAGGTCCTTTTGGTGGGAATTGTTTCGAGCAGCAGGGACTCAGTTAAAATTTTCTAAGTGCTTATCACCCACAATCGGATGGACAGACAGAGGTGGTTAATAGAGGTGTTGAGACTTACCTCATATGTTTTTGTTCCCAGCAGCCTAAGGATTGAGTGCATTGGTTGCACTGGGCAGAGCATTGGTTTAATACTACTTATCATGGTTCAACTGGTATGACACCATTTAGGGCTTTATATGGCAGAGATCCACCTGTGTTGCTGCAATGGATCACTCCTAGTATTCATAATGCAGGGGTGGATAGGTTAATGTCAGATTGAAATGCGATCTTAAAAGAGCTTAAAGAACATTTAAGTAAAAGCGCAGCAACACATGAAACAGCAGGCTGATTAGAAGCGACGGGATTTGCAGTTTAAGGTGGGTGAGTCTGTTTACTTACAACTACAATCGTATCGTTTCCGTTCTTTAGCTAAGAGGAGGGATGACAAGTTAGCTCCGAGGTACTATGGTCCTTTCTCCATTAAGGAACAAGTTGGTGCAGTGGCTTATAGACTAATATTTCCATTGGAGGCCATCCAAGATCCATGATGTATTCCATGTATCTCAGCTCAAGCCGGTTCTGGGCTAAAAGGTAGTATCTCAGCAGTGGCCACAAGGTCTAACCGTGAAGATGGAACTAGCTGTAGAGCCCGAAGCTATTATAACCACACGCTATAATCAGGCTGGTCATTTGGAGGTGTTGGTGAAATGGTGGAATCTATCAGAATTAGACAATTCGTGGGAGGATTTTTTGCAGTTGAATGCTCAATTTCCTGACCTTCACCTTGAGTAGGGGTGGAAACAGGCCAGGCTAGGCCAGGCTTGGTTAGGCCTGGCCTTGGCCTTATTTAAAAACATCAAGTCTGGCCTAGCCTATTTATCTATTATAGGTTTTTTTTAGGCTTGGCCTGGCCTATTTAAAAGCCTCTCTCGCGTAACAGTTGTACACTCGATTCTGATTCTAGCATTCATCAATAAAAGAGGAATATCAAGATACAGAGAGTGTACCGGTGGTGTTTCTTGCTGTGTTCTTGAATTGTATTGTGCAGGTTGTAGAGATTGGTGAGCCAGGGACCAGATTCTTATCAGCCTAACGGTTAAAGATCATCCAAAGGTCATGCTAAGACTCAATGACCTTTTCTTTATTCTCAGCCAAATCAAACTTGACAATGTACCAATATCAACCACATCAATAATCTCCATATAGAACCTTTAAACAATATTCTCTCGTCCTGAGAATTCCCAAAACAAAACAATCCTAGCTAGTAATTTAATAATTACTACATCTTTCCATGCATGGTAGCCAAAGTTCCTTCAGTTAACTTTCATCAATGAAACATTTCATCCTCGAACTCAATCTTAAACGTATTACTTCCAATTAAATCAATGCAATCATGTTGTGACAAAAAATGGTGGCAGTTTAACACCTTGTCACGAATAGAAACCTTATGTGGAGGGATATCTCCACCGTTTAAATGTTTTTGACAATGAAGGTATATGCGAAAAGGGAAGGTTCTCTTTCAATCATTCTTTCTATACACTCTATGTCGTGTGTGGGTCGTAGCCTAATTTTTGTTTGGTTGGTAAGGGCAAAATGTGTTCTTTATATCCTAATTCTTGATTTGTTCAATTAGATAGATAGTTTTAAAAAAAAAAATCAACATATTTTTATTTTTAAAAAAATTGATATTGCTTTAAACAAATTGTTTACACTGTATACTCTATGAACTTGATAATGAGATATAAAAAATCTAAATTTTATCCTAAAAATAAATTTTTGAAAAGCCAGCTGATTCACACATGACACAGCTCATGATATGCGAAAAGTTGAATTGGCCAATGATTTCATAGTGAACAATAACACCAGGAAAATGTTAATTGTACCTCTCCTATTTAATAAATATACCTACCTTTTTAATATTTTCTCTTAAATATCCTTCTAATTTATTTTCCATCTTAAATTATTCTCGTTGATTTTCTAAAACAATTTTTTTGCTCACCCCCTTTCATCTGCCACTCACCTCTCTTCCGTGGCTCCACAACTCACCCCCTTGCCCATTGAATAAAAAAAAATACATTTTTTCTTCCTACAAATTATCACTTTTTTCATTTTCTTCCTTGTAAAAAGAATTACTTTAATCATTAAAATATATTTATTTTATTTTCATCTTTAAATCTTTAAAATGTTTTAGATAATATTTTAAACAATAAAAAGAGTACTTTAAATAGTAAAAAACTGTTATCTAAAATAATATATGAACGAAAAATAAAATAATCACATTTTATAATACTGAAATGAAAAGAAAAAATACAAGGAGGTAAATAAAATAAAAAATCCATGAAATTAAAAGGACAAAAAATATATTTAAACTTAAAAAAAATATGGGAGGCATTAATGATCATTATACGAGGTTATATTGTTGTTGCTGCAGATTATATGGAAATCCATATATTTAAGGCTGCCACCTTCAATTTTACCTCCAAAACAATCCTCATAAATTGGCAACCGTAGTTTCTCCGTTAATTCATCCTTCAAACACTGAAATTGCATAGAGATTGTTTGCAGTGCAAGCACAGTGTACGTCCTCGCAAAGTCAATCCCTGCAGGTTGCTCAGAGGAAATCACAATCTGAATCTGGTTGTGGTACAGCCTATACCTTTGCTCCACCTCCAATCTCCAATTAAAAATCAAATAAATTAAAAATCAACAAAAAGTAAAGGTTACTACAGGGTGCATTCAATTCAATCAGCCTTGGTGGCTTTATTGTTGCGCTTGTCTAAGTTGAGTAAAATTGGAAATAAACAAGGATATTCAACAAAAAATGAAAAGGGAGGTATATTTATTGAATTGGAGAGGGACATTTGACATTTTGTCTAATGCAAGACATAGCCCATTCCAAATTAGTTTAACCATACAGGATCTAGCCCACTTCCCACTTGGAATCGATTCTCCTTTCTTGACCCAGAAAAGGATATTGGGGCCGGGGCAAAAGGACTACTTTAGCGTTTTTAAGTTATAATTGTGACTCACAATCTAGCCACCCATGTTCAAATTTGCAATGTACCAATGTTTGGATACGGTTCAACTCTCCAAATGGGAGAGCAACCACAGTACTTCATAAACAAGTAGACCATATGAGCATATATGGAAACGAAACGATCAATAGACCATATGAGCAAAAACTTATCATTGTTCAAGTAGAAACGGGGAAAAGTACATTAAAAAAAAACGAGAAAAATAAAATCGCAATTAAAAACATAATGACATGACACATTTAAATTTTAAAAGGGTCTTCGACAAAATCAAGAATAACCCATGACAATTGTTCGTTCTGCTTAATCGACCTCCTCAATTTTGGGTCCAGCACCGCTTCCACTGCCAGCAGTAGGACCATCCTCATCCATGGCTCCACCCGCATCACCACCAGCACCCTGGTACATCTTTGCTATGATGGGATTACAAATGCTCTCCAACTCCTTCATCTTGTCCTCAAATTCGTCAGCCTCAGCAAGTTGGTTTCCATCGAGCCATTGGATAGCCTGCTCAATCGCATCTTCAACTTTCTTCTTATCATCAGCAGACAGCTTGGAAGCAATCTTGTCATCCTTGATTGTGTTCCTCATGTTGTAGGCATAATTCTCCAATGCATTTTTGGCCTCCACTTTCTTCTTATGCTCCTCGTCCTCAGCCTTGTATTTCTCGGCTTCCTGCACCATCTTCTCAATCTCCTCCTTAGAAAGCCTGCCCTTGTCGTTGGTAATTGTAATCTTGTTCTTCTGTCCAGTGGTTTTGTCCTCCGCAGACACGTTCAATATACCGTTGGCATCAATGTCAAAGCAAACAGTGATCTGAGGAACACCTCTAGGAGCAGGAGGAATTCCAGATAACTCAAATTTGCCAAGCAAATTGTTGTCACGAGTCCTCGTTCGTTCACCTTCATAGACCTGAATCAACACACCGGGCTGGTTGTCAGAGTAGGTTGAGAACACCTGCTCCTTCTTGGTGGGAATGGTTGTGTTTCTAGGAATCAACACAGTCATGACTCCTCCTGCGGTCTCCAAACCAGTGGATAGAGGAGTAACATCCAACAACAGAAGATCCTGCACTTTCTCATTACCCTCGCCACTGAGAATAGCAGCCTGCACTGCAGCACCATAAGCAACAGCTTCATCTGGGTTAATACTCTTGCAAAGCTCCTTTCCGTTAAAGAAGTCCTGCAACAACTGTTGAACCTTGGGAATCCTAGTAGAACCACCAACAAGAACAACATCATGGACGGTACTCTTATCCATCTTGGCATCCCGCAAACACTTCTCCACGGGCTCCATACACTTCCTGAATAAATCCATGTTAAGTTCTTCAAAACGGGCACGGGTAATGGTTGTGTAGAAGTCAATACCCTCGTATAAGGAATCAATCTCTATGGTGGTTTGAGCAGTGGAAGAGAGAGTCCTCTTTGCCCTTTCACATGCTGTTCTCAACCTCCTCAGAGCTCTAGCATTTCCACTAATATCCTTCTTGTTCTTCCTCTTAAATTCCTGAACAAAATGGTTCACCATTCTGTTATCAAAATCTTCACCTCCCAAGTGAGTATCACCAGCTGTGGCCTTCACCTCGAAAATACCCTCCTCAATGGTGAGAAGAGAGACATCAAAAGTCCCACCACCAAGATCGAAAATGAGAACATTCTTCTCGCCAGCGCTTGTGGCCTTCTTGTCGAGCCCATAAGCAATGGCAGCCGCGGTAGGCTCGTTGATAATTCGCATCACGTTGAGCCCAGAAATGACACCAGCATCCTTGGTGGCTTGACGTTGTGAGTCGTTGAAGTAAGCAGGCACAGTGACAACCGCATTCTTTATGGTGGATCCTAGATACGCCTCCGCGATCTCCTTCATCTTCATAAGAACCATGGAAGATATCTCTTCTGCGGAAAACTGCTTCTCCTCCCCCTTGTAATTCACCACAATCATAGGTTTCTCAGCAGGGCCAGGAATAACCTTGAACGGCCACAATTTCATGTCACTTTGTACTGATGCATCGGAAAAACGCCTTCCAATCAAACGCTTAGCATCTGCATGCGCCAAATCAAACCAACACAATCACCAAAGGATTCACAATATAATGCATAATCGAGGAAGCTTTCGCACAGATTATTTAAGCAAGCATCCATTCAATAAATTTATCATCCAAAGCATAAAACAATTCAATCAACTACTTTTGCACAGCCTAACAACCAAATGGTTAGCAACTGCATGCACCAAAAACGATTCGCAATCTAACTGCATAACCAAGGATTCTTTTTGCAAAGATAATTCAATTAAGTGTCCATTTAATAAAATCCATAGACAATTGAACTAATCATAGAACACGAGTTACAACGAATTGAAAAGAAAAACACAGCCTAATTAATAAACGTCTACATGCCACACAAAAGCATTCACTACTCTGTTTTGATTTTCAAAACAAAATCACGAAAGAATCGTTACAGAATATTACTAGCTAGGGTTAGATTACAGATAATTGGAATTTTCTACTAGGGCTGATATAAATCACGTCGGGCAGAGTTATAAATTCACTGGAACAACGGAAAATTGCAGAGAATCAAGGATTTACAGAATGAGTTGAAAGTAATACTTACCAAAAACGGTGTTGGTTGGGTTCATAGCGACCTGGTTCTTCGCCGCATCGCCGATCAACCGTTCTGTATCGGTGAAAGCCACGTAGGATGGGGTAGTTCTGTTACCTTGATCGTTGGCTATGATTTCAACACGATCGTGTTGCCACACGCCGACGCAAGAGTACGTCGTTCCCAAATCGATTCCGATAGCAGGACCCTCGCCTTTTCCAGCCATACTCTCTCTCTCACACAAACAATTTTTTTCCCCTAACGAAATGAGAATTTCGAATTTTAGAGAATTTTAGGAATCAAAAACTTACAACAATTGAGGAGAAGAGTGGGAAGGGGTGTATTTTAAGGAACGTGTTTGAATTCTGGAAGCTTCGGTCCATGCGCTATGAACCGTTGGATCAGTAATTTTGGACGGTAGATATGTGTGTTCTTAATGGAATTGGACTTGGGGAAAAAGCGAGTGTTGTGTGGGGTTTCTCCAACGTTCTCTAGGTGATTCGAGAATTTTCCGATTACGAATCCGCGCTGGCGTGGCACGCGCTTAAACTAAAGACTTCTAACCGTTGACGTGAGGTGGTCCTTTTTTTTTTTTTTTGGGTATTGGATAGATTGTATTTGTGATTCTCCTGCGCCATTGGTTGAATTAATGACGTCGTCCGTGCGCTTTTAGATAGCTGGCCAATTGGATTTCACTAACTCCGTGTAAAGCGCGTTAGTAGTTTTATTTTTGGTGTGTTTCTTGCCCGCTCAAAAAGCATGATTTATTATCTTTTCAAAATTCACTCGTAGCAGTAATAATCAGTAATCACCCTGGTTTTTTACTTTTACGATTTTTTTCAATTCAATCATTCTCTAAATTATATCTTGAGCATATAAGATAGTAGCTTTAAATTTAATATTAAAAAATAATAATAATAATAACCTTTTAATTTAATCTTTTAAAAGTGTAAAAGTACTAAATAAAAAATAATCTACTTTTTTCTTATCAGATAAATTATTAAATTAAAAAATATATTATATGTTCAAGATATTTTAAAAATAATAATAAATTAATATTTTTATTTAATCTTTTAAAATATAAAACACATACTAAATAAGAAATATTCTAGTCTTATCTTATCTTATAAAATACACAACTAAAAGAATCAACAAAATATATTTTCAAAATTTACTCGTTACTAATCTATTTGTTTTTTTTTTTACAGTTTTTCATCCTCCTCCGATATGTTTTTTTTTTCTTTCAAATATATTTAACATACAAAATAGTAATTAGATATTTTAAAATAAAATACTGAATAAATATCACTTATATAAATTATAATACTTTTTTTGTGAAGGACTATAAATTGAAATACTTATTTACCTTATTCTCTTCATTTTCTCAAATTTGATTTGCTTAATTTTTTCTCACAAATAAAGATCAAATTCTTATTTTAATTATTTTTCCTAATCCTTTCATATTTTTCTTGATTTAAACTAATGTGTTTCTCTCATCTCTAATTTCACAAAGATTTTCTTGAATTTCTACATGTTTAAATGAAATTACAAATTTGATGCAGTTTTCGGCAATTAAAGTATATCGTAATATCTCTTTTTGCAACATGTTTAAATGGAATCACACATATAAGCAAAGTGCATTGCAAATCATATCTAGTGTGTTATGTGGTTTAAAGAAACGACACGGGGAGAGAGACAGAGAGTACCCCACAATGGTGTTGAGAGAATAATAACCAATAACACAGAGAAGGAATAACTACTTGTCTCTTTGATGTCCCATGAAGACACTTGGTCTCTCGTAAATGCAAGCTTCCTATACGCCCTCTTCATTTGCTTATTTGATGCACCCTTCAACACTTTAAGTATAATAAATAGCTGTTTTGCAACATGTTAAAATTATGTTTTTATAAAATTAGTTGAAAATTTAAAAATTAGAAATATTTTTAGTGGCATATATCTCAATTTATAATCTGAGATCTCACAGTGTCACATAAGATTAAATAGTTTTTGAGATTCTTTCTATTTGTTTCTTTAATGGTTTAAGGAGAGTGAAAAAAAAGATTTTTTTTTTAACAATGTGCAGATCTTAAGGAATTTTCTACAAGAACTAATTTTCGATATTGGAGATCTCTTCAACTCCTTTATTGGGAGATATAGTAAAGATCAAATATTAAACTCAAAATCCTTGTTTAAGATCTTGCACTAAAGGTGCTCTAAGTCGTTGATAATTAGAAGTTAAAAAATAACTTATTAAATTATAAATATTTGATAGAATTAGTCATTAAAGTACTTGAAAAGTGTAAAATAACAAAAAATAAATAATATCATATTTTATATTTAAAAGGTAACAAGAAAAATGAATAAATATATCAAGAATAAATGTGGAAGAAAATATAAAAAGTTAAAAGTTAATATTTTAAAAAAAATGTTACTTTTCAAGTAGTATTTCAAAAAATGTTAATAGCTACTAAGAAACTAATAAAAAACTTGTTTACCGAATAATCAAATAAAATTTTCAATTAGTAAAAAAAGTTAAAAACTAACTAAAATCTTTTACTGAACACCTAAATGAAAATACACACATATAAGCACTACAGAAGCGCAGGGATGCAAAACATATCTAGTGTGATTTGTGGTATAAAGAAGTGAGTGAAAGAAAGAGTACCCAACAATGGTGTTGAAAGAATGACAAGTAACACACAAAAGGAACAACAACTTGGTTCTTTGATGTGCCATGAAGAAATTTGGATCTAATAGAAAGAAAGAAAAACTTTAATTTCAAGGCTCTTCTATGCTTACTGGGATCTTGTTGGAATTGGAATAAAAAATGACTATTAGGGTTTGGAATGAGAAATTAGATGTGTGTGTCGTGTGTTTACATATTATTGAATTGTTTCTTATGTGTGGTTCTTACAAAGTAGTTGACCTAAAAATGATTTCGCCAAGACTTGACCATGGAGTTCACATTATGTTTTTGCTTTGCAATGTGTTTGTTTCGAAACTAGAAAATCGGTGTTGGGGGGGGGGGGAGGCGAGGGAGTCAAGGGTGAATTAGTTGTGGTTGATGGAGGTGAGGGCATAGTTGTGAGAATCGGTTTGATCATTGACTCGGTTGAGGTAGTGGATCAGTAGGTCAGTGGTTCAACCAGTGGATCAGTAATTGAACCGGTTTGACTCGGTATATATTTAAAATTTAAAATTATATATGTATATATTATATATAAGTATATAATTAACATTATTTGAGTAAGAAAAGTTCATTCATACTCCAAAATTTAAAATAATTATTGATAATAATCCAAAAAATAAAAAATTCCAAAAAAATAAGAAAAAATAAGAATCAGACCCGTCCGACCGGTAGATTTTAGCCAATTTTGACCGATTTTGATCGATTTAATAATAGAATCAAACCAGTTATGTTACCAATTTCCGATCTAACCGGTTCGATCGACCAATCCGAATCGATTTTCTCAACTATGGGTGAGGGACACAATGTGATGACCTAGTGGAGAGGAACAATCATGACAAGATGGGTGAAATATTCATCTTAGGTTCAAAAGTTTGGAAAAGATACACCCCCAGATACAACAAATGGGACTGATTAGGAAAGTGGAGGATTGATTATTGTTGGTATGGTTTATTTGGAATTTAGCAATTTCAATTCAGTTTTTATTGTTTTTTTCTTTGTTATTTTTTTACAGTTTTAAGTTGTCAAAAAATGATATTTAAAAATTTAATAAATAATTAATGTTGTATTGACGATAGAATTAAAAAATATTTTTAAAATTTGAGGAATTAAAAAAAAATTATTTGAGAAACTAAAAAAGGTAAACCTCACAACAACAAATTTAAAAAGAATATGAAGAGTTTACCAATATTTTTATGGATAAAATTTAATTTAAATTAATTCGGTATAATTGAGGACCATATACCGCAAGAAAATTATGTTGAACATCGACCAGCTGCAAGCCTACACTGTGACCAATCAAACTAGGTCCTTCATTTTGACCCCCATTTTGGCATCGTCTAACTCTGTAAGATCACTAGCATATGGTAAAAATGATTTTAAAATATTTTTTAAATCTAAAATAAGTTAATAGATGATGTATTTGTAAAGCACCATATCATGACATTAGATATAATTATATAATATGCAGCAAAAAAAGAAGAGGATATAATTATATAATAATGAAGTGGTGTTTCCATGAGACCAATAGGGTTTGGAATTTCCAAGTGATGAAACTAAAGTCATATTTGTTGGCTCTTTCAATAAGTACGGGGAAATCCAAAACCTATATAGCAATCCAATATTGTGGATAAAAGAGATTAATGTATTTATTTATTTTTCGTCCATTTTGATCTTTTGATGATTTTGTATAGCATTACCAAGTGTATTTATTTATTTATTTTAGTTATTATTATCTTTTATCATATTTCATATTAAAAAAATCAATGAAATAGGTAAAATGATATTGTGACACTAATATATCCATGTTTTGCTACTTGGAGAAAATTGCCCCTTCCCATCCCATTTGCTGAAATTAATAAATCTGCAATGCCATAGAACCCCTAATCTTGTGACGTGTCACTCTGTCGATGGCCGAAAACCGAGAGGAAAATCTGGCTCTAGCCATCGTGGCACCTTGTCCTCGCCTCGCAAAAAAAAAAAAAAAAATGGGGATAATTCGTAAAATTTTCATTCCCTCATCTCTAATCCGTTATGAGAAGCTGAACCTTCCTCTGCACAATCTCCTTCAAAAAGCTTCTCATCCATGGCGAAAACGCTCATTTCGTCTCCATCGTTCATCGGCACGCCGCTCCCCTCACTCCCTCGCCACCACCTCCCCCACCGCACCAGGCTCGTCGCCACCAAAGTCCACGTCAGCCTCCACGAAATTCCCCCAATCCACTCCATAAGCCACAACATTGACTTCGCCGGAATCGTGACTAGAGCCGAAGGCCTTCTCTACACGCTCGCCGACGCTGCGGTTGCGGCGGACTCTGCGGCTTCCACCACCGATGCTGCCGTACAGAAGAGCGGGGGCTGGTTCGGCTTCATCTCCGAAGCCATGGAGTTCGTTCTCAAGGTAAACTTCATACTCCTGCTTCGTAGTTGCTAACTTCCTATATATAAGGATTCTGTTGAATTTGCTAAGACTGAGCGAGTTGTGTGACGCGTCACGTGTGGAGCACGAGCCTCGAAATTCATCGAATTTGTTTTCCCGAGATCGTGTAGCTTGCTTTAGATTTTCTTATTAAGATACTTTTCGTCTTTGAGTTTTTGAAGTAAGGTCATGCCTGGATAAACTTTTAGATAAGAAGAAAATAAGAAGGTAATGTACTAATTACATGAATTAAGCTTCTTCCAGAAGTTAAATTTAATTTATACATAAGCTAAAATCAGCTTTTGGAGAAACTAAACGAGTGAGTTTCTATAATTGAACTTACGCATCAGCTTGATTTTAATTGAAGAAGCTTAGTTCAATTTACCTTATTCTTCTCGTTTAAGTGTTTATTGAAATAGGACAGAAGTTTACTAAGCGCTGTTTGGATAAACTTCTATTATAGGAGAAGAAAATAAGAATGAACTTCTCTAATAAGTTAAAATCAACTTATACACTTCAGTTGTTTGAGAAGTTAGATGAAAGAACTTTTATACAATATTTAAGTGCATAAATTGATTTTAGTTTATGTGAGAAATTCAATTGTGTTATCTTTATTATATTATTCTGCTACAAGTTCTTAAAAATAGAGAAGTTTCTCCAAATAAGACCCTAGAAAACAATGCTAATATTGTTAAATTTCGGCAGCTTCTGTTCGTGGGAAGTGTTCAGTGTTTGCTTTTCAGCTGTGAATTAGATTGATAAAATATTTCGTGCTGTTATCTATTCTTTGTTATATGGAAAACTATACTTGGAATCGGAATTCGGAAAGAGTAGTGCTATTTGTTTACCATGGTTTTCTAATTTGGACAAAACAGTTCACGAATTACCCAATGCACCTGGCCTGGTCCTTTGTTTTACACTTAATATGTAATCTATAAAAAAAAAAAAAAAAAAAAAAAAAAAAAAAAAAAAAACCTACCTAACTATAACTAATAGGAGCACACTTATTCATTTTTTTTTATAATAAATTTTGGAGGACTTAACATTTTCTAATACGAAATGTTTGCTTGATTTTATTCAGGTACATGTATTTTTCATGTTATGTTATTGTTATTGTTTTGTTTTCAGGTGTTGAAGGATGGCCTTTCTGCTGTGCATGTCCCTTATGCATATGGATTTGCTATCATATTGCTCACTGTTATAGTTAAGGCCGCGACGCTTCCCTTGACAAAGCAACAGGTTGGTACAAATTATAGCAATTTCTAGAGCCAAAGAAAGCGTGGCAAATTTGCAAATTTACTGAAACTGTTAAATTATGTAATTCATTTTGTTTGTAACAGTTTCTTTTCCTTCACCCTGGAGTAATTGGAATATTTTGTTCTTCAAAGCCTGACATTTCATACATCATCAAAACATTTTGAACTTTGAACTTGCAATTATTTTATATATGAATTTGAGCTCTCAATTAACATAGATGCTTCACTTGATTACACAAAGGGCTTATTGTAATATAATGTATGAATACAGGTTGAATCTACACTAGCTATGCAAAATCTTCAACCAAAAATTAAGGCCATTCAAGATAGATATGCTGGCAATCAGGTGAGGGATGTTGTTGGTTATTAGGCATCCAGTTTGATCTCGAGTAAATATTGATTTTGTTGTATGTTAAAACAAAAGCATTGTTCTTTCTAAACTATTCATTTTGTTGCCCTCTTTTTAAGGAAAGAATACAACTTGAGACATCAAGGCTATATCGGCAGGCTGGTGTTAACCCATTGGCTGGTACTTTTTGTCTTTACTTTGTTGGTTTTCTTCTTCTTAATCAACGGTTCTGTATAATGATACCCTGAAGCTAATAAACACCGGTCCTGTGTAATAATTATGAAGTTAATAGAACTTGTCTTATCATTCATGATAATAACTCGATTGTGCTTGTGTACAATGACAAAAAAAAATGGTTTTGAAGTAGAGTTTCTCATAGCAATTTATTTAATTTTATTTTGTCCATCCATATTTCCCGACATTTCTTTTAATTATTAGCAATATCATGTTAGTTTGGATTGTACATATTTTGTTCATGTACTGACATATAGTCTCAACTTCAACTGTACTGTCATCAATTTGTATAGGTTGTTTACCAACTTTGGCTACAATTCCAGTCTGGATTGGTCTCTACCAAGCTTTATCAAATGTGGCAAATGAGGTAATCAATGATATAAACTTTTATTATTTGAGCAGAGATTTCGATGGACAAATTACACACAGAAAATATGATTTTTGCTAATTATGTTAAATCTTAAATTTGAAGGGACTGCTAACTGAAGGTTTCCTTTGGATCCCCTCTTTGGGTGGTCCTACTACCATTGCTGCTAGACAAAGTGGAGCTGGAATTTCTTGGCTTTTTCCATTTGTGGTAAGAAAGATATCTTTTGCTTCATAGGTGAAATAATAAGTTGTAGTTGGGCTTTTTCCCCATAATCCTGAGTCATTATAATCTTTAGAAGCAGTCTAGTTACTCTGTACACTTTGTTGGAATGATGAAGTTATAGATGGAATGTTCACAGTTCACTTGTTGCAGTCATGTTGCAAGAGGAAATAAATAGCAAACTTTGTAAATTGATTTTGTACTCTAAATCATTATACAGTGTCATAACAAACATCGGTCATGCAGGACGGGCATCCACCTTTGGGTTGGCAAGATACTGCAGCATATCTTGTTTTACCTATTCTTCTTGTCGTTTCTCAATACGTTTCAATGGAAATCATGAAACCACCTCAGGTAAACACATCAGTTCTCTTCTGTTTCTGTTTCTTTTCTGGGTTTACAAGGCTGGCCTAAATGACTTCTTTCGACAGACAGATCCTTCTCAAAAGAATCAACTTCTTATTTTAAAGTTTCTTCCACTCATGATTGGCTACTTCTCACTATCTGTCCCATCAGGACTAACAATTTACTGGTTAGTTTTTCAGAAACTATATTAATACCATCCTTTCTAGCCAATAAAATCTTATTTTTCATGATTTTGCCATAACTTGAAACATTCTTTGCTTTATTATGGGTTGCAAATCTGTAATATATTTATCTCTACACTATCTAGGCAAATCCAATTTGGTCCAAAAACTCCAGTAATGGTCTATACAACTCTTCTTTATTTCAGAAACCATTTCCTTGATATGCCTGCCTAATGCATCCAACAAAAACATACAAAGAACAAATGCACAAGAGCTAAAATTCTTCATTCTAATGGAAACAATAGCATGTTCATCAAGTGAATGCTTTCTCCTGATTAAAGTTCTATTTGGGAGATGGTTTTGACTTTTTGACAACATTCATTGTGTGTTAGGGCCTAGGGGAAATAAAAGGAACAATTTCATTGCCGCTTGATTTTCTATTTCTTTTACTAGGTTTATAAACAACGTCCTGAGCACAGCTCAACAAGTATGGTTGCGCAAATTGGGAGGTGCAAAGCCTGTTGTGAATGAAAATGCTGGTGGGATTATTACTGCTGGACGCGCTAAAAGATCAGATTTGCAGCCAGCAAGGAGTGGTGAAAGGTCAGTTATTTCTAGTACAAGTTGCAGAGTTTCAACTCCTTTTGGATAACAAATTAGTGATCTACAGGTTTAAGCAGTTAAAAGAAGAGGACAAGAAGAAAAAGGTAAGCAAGGCACTGCCAGTGGAAGAAGTTCAGCCCCTGGCTTCTGTGTCTGGTTCTGATGATGGCTCGGATACAGAAAGTGACAATAAGGTAAGTATTAACTTGTGGAGTTTCTTGCTCAAAATTTATGTGATATAGCTGTCTTTTTCAGAGGAAAGAAGAATTAAGGAAAAACAAAAATCTCCACATTTACATTATTTAATATTGCATAGAATTTTTTTTTTTATATATTCAATGTATACAATACATTACAAAGAACAATGTCTGACTATCCTTAATTTCCAATCACTTCTAAGATGAAACATCAAGTTAATCTGCCTGCTTGCATGAAAAAATAGTTGTCCAGCCATAGATTGAAAGTTCAAAATTTTCTTTCCCTATTGTAATTTTGTGTTTCACATGATCATTGTTTAGCCTCTTCACATACTGATTCTTGGGAATGTATATATAATAATAAAGTGACAACCAATGACATTAACTTCAGAAAGTAAAGTTCGTCATTTGATGGGCCTTCACCCAACTTTCTGGCAGGTAAAGGGTAGTTAAGGGTGTTGGGCTAATTTGAAATGGGCAAGGATCAAAACAAATGGAGACGCCATTATAGGATGAGAATGTGGAAGTTCAGCAACATATAAGTGTCAAACACTCATATACCTAATGCTAATTCCCTTGAGCTTTTGGGTTTTACATGGTGTTTAGTCTGTTTAAATGATTCTTAGCCCATTGTCAAAGATCTTCCCAGGGTTTTTCAGCTCCCCTCACTATCAACAGAGTGTATTGTTAGCATTTTCCTTAAAACCAAATATTTTAACTGCTGAAAACCGATAGCATGGATAGATATGTCTGCCTATTAAAGAGAAACTCGACCTTCAAATTATATTTCCTATAGCTCACAAGTTGAAAGGAGGTGTCTTTTTGTCTTGTTTTACTGCTAACAAAGTGGAAGGAAACTAGTGCAGAACTATTTGAAGCAATGCTCTCTGTTATTTGTCCCCTTCTCTTCTAACCACCTGTCTGATCCCCTTCCTTATTTCCGTCCCATACCGTCCTTTTTTTTTCAAAAGAAAATTGCTGTGACTTTGTTATATTTTATTGTTTTAAGATTTTTGGGATTTTCATTCTTGTAGATAAAATTCCTGATGCTAAGTTACCTTGTTACAGGGACAGGAAGATGCAGAAGAAGCATATGCTTCTAAAGTTGGCGAAGAGGTTCCAAATTATTCTAGGGAAAGAAGAAGCAAGCGTTCGAAGCGGAAGCGTGCTGTATAAAGGACCGCATACAATTAGTTTATAGTGAGTTTTGTATATCTCAAGAGATTATAGCATTTTTGGGTTGGCTATTAATTAAATATATGTAATTTAATTCACTAAAATATCTGTTGCGTTTAAGTTCCACATGTTAGCTAAAACAATTTGTCTTGTGACGTGTTTAATTTCATTAAGATTTATCCCCCTTGAAACTAGGAGTATAAAAATTTATACTCCTTCTGATCCAAAATAATACAGTAAGTAGTTCTTTTAGCTTTTTTCCCCTATAATAATAGTCTCTCTTTTTTTTTTATACTTTTTTAAGTTATTTTTCTAACTATCTCTAGACATGATTAAGAAGATAAATTAATACATCCATTGAAAAGATACATCAGCCATAAAAATAAGTTGGTGGATAGTAGGATAATTTATGATAAGATTAGTTGGAAAATTAAGGGTATTTTTTTCTCTAAATTTACAACAATGTTTATTTTTTAATCAATGTGTCTTAACCTTAAACGTCTATTATTTTGGAAAGGAGGGGATATTAGACAGAGACACAACAGATTCCTAACATCACAGTACTATGAAAATGATATTGAATGGAATTTGAATTCGCTGGTAATAGTTGTCCTTAATGTTGGAATTTGACTTGATGTCAAAATTTGGTCTGGGTCGATTCACATTGGGGTTCATGGCGTTTTTTTATTTGAACTAATCAATTTTAATCGGTTTAGATTGAATTCTTCCTAGCTTGGTCTTTGTGAAGGATGAAAAAAATTAAATTGACTGGGCTAAAGTCGTAAATTCTAAAGGTTAATCAAATATAAGAAAACATAAAAAGATTATGTTATCGGGGGTGTCCCAAAATGAAATTCGAGACTCATACCGAGTTGATCCAATTTGTATTTTTTTCAATTCAACCAGAGCCAATATGAAGTTTCCGGTTTGAATTGGTTCAGATTCATTGGATTATCGAATTGATCTGTGGTTATTCTTAGTTAAAACCCAGTTGAGGGGCGATGGTGTTTCATTATTATAAAATAGACTAAATTAATATTAAACTGATCATATAAATTTAGAGCCACTAGATAAAAGAGTGCTCCAAAATCAGAGCTTAGCTGAAAAATTAGGGAAAATATTTTAGTTGAAGCCTTAAGGCCTAATGTGTTCTTTACACGGCCAACATGTATTGCTTAGTTGAATTGAGGAAGTATTAAACAATTTTTTTTTAGGGAAGTTTTCAACAAACTTAACAAGCTGATCCTTTGAAAAAAAAAGAAAAAAAAAAACAAGCTTATTAGTTAATAAATCGAGAATTGCTTAACTTTAGACGACGTCAATGCATGTAAAGTACGAATAAATACCATTTTGTACAAACACAATGCTCCTAAAAGCGGAGTTGCGAGTCTACACCAATCCATTGATATCCAACAGCTATTGATTTCTCTACTGAAAGCTGATACCGAGTGAGTGTTTCCACCTCTATGGTTTAGACGGTGGGTGTTGATTTCCTATTGGGTTAGGCCCTGATGGGCTTTTACGATTCTTCTTTTCTTCAACCTGTGATATTGTTGTTCCAATCAGAATATTGTCATGTAAATTAAGTAAAATGATTGAAAATATAAACAAGAAAAATGATTAATGTATTTACTAACCCAAGAAGGTATGACATGTCCACTTTGCGGCTTTGGGTTAGCCTCTAAGGTTCTGAGCTTGAAATGAACTGAGTGCAGAATATAGAGTTAACATAAGATACAATTAGTTGCAATAATCATTGCAGAGTCATCAGCTTGTGCTTTTTAAATAGACAGTAGAAAATAGTTTCAGTTTCAGAGCAATTTACAGGAGAATGTGATCGAAGTACCTGACTGCATAGCTTGAACACTAGCAGTGACGTGATTGAGTGCAAAAGCTGCAAGCAGAAGCCATGCAAAGAAAAGATACACGAAAATTTGTCTTCTCATCTGTGCCATACTTCTACTCTTCTAGTGAATGGGGTATGTCACGAGCATTTTTGCAGTTTTTATATGCTATGTCTTTTGGTATTATATAATCATGAAGAAACTTTAAATTTTATGTGAGAATGTTTGTTAAAAGATGCCCGGGAATCCTATGCCATTACACTTTGTCTCTAAAAGATCGAGAATCTGTTTTTATCCTCATTATGGATTGACTTTTTACGCGTTATCATTTCTCTGTTATCATTGCTTCCATGTTAATTTCACAAGTACTTGCTATTATTTTTCTTTTGAGTGTTTCGCCGCTATGTCGGCATACTTTTTAAATGGATTAGTTTAATAAAATTTGAGCGGTATTGTAGTATATCAAATCTACAAATATAGGAAATTTTAGTTGGTTGAATAGGATGTGTGAGTTGTTATAAACTCTTTGATATCTATTCTTTAGTTACCAAGTCAAGTGTTGTTATGATTGCTTCAATTAGAATTTAATCAAAACAATCACCGAACCACACTAATGCCAAATGTGCCAAAAATGTTGTGGCAGCGACCTAAACGAACAAATGTGTTACCCGTAAAATTAGGACGATGATCTGCTTAAGTTAAACCAACCCATTGATCTGGTTTGTCGGATATATTGGTCTGATGTATTCAATAGAAAATATAATTATTTGTACAAACTTGAGGACTTAAGTTAGTAATATTATACCAACAAATTTTGATGAATAATTAACTACCGTAATCAATTATGTCTCAATAATTTTTGTTTGATAAATTATGTAAGAAATTTCCTAATCATTTGGTTATCCATAAACCAGCTCATGCCTGTAGACAGAGGTGGGGGCTGATTAAATTATGACTCGTTTTGACCAAGCACAGTGATCAGGGATTGGTAACGCTGAAACGGTGGGGATGGAGGTCATTGTTCCTTTGGTTAAAATGAGTGCATGTTTTGTTTCACATTAAAATTTAACTTTGAGTACATAATTTATTTTATTTTATTTAAAAAATTATTCTATTTAATTTTTTTAAATTTTTACATGTTTAATTTTATGTTTAAAAAATTAATTATGGAATCAAAATTAATTCAATTTTTTTTTATTCATAGGAATTAAATTCAATAACAGAGAATTTATAACACTCACAAATCATATTCAAACAATTGAGCTAATCTTTGGTAAAATGATTTACACTTGAATAAAAATTTATTTCTTCTGTCCTTAATTATAAGACAGTTTTAACTAATTTAAGTTTCTTATAAAAGGTAATTATCGCATTAAATTTGTCAATTATTTATACTATTATTTTAAAATTATTCTTTTATTTTCTTTCTTTTCACTTACTTGTTTTTCATTAATGTTTGAAAAGAGAATAATTAAGTAATCGTATATAAAGAAAAATAATTAATGCTTCTTGTCATACCCTAATTTTGTCCGGGTACCCCAAAAAAAAAATTATTATTATTATTATTATTATTATTTAATAAAAAGTAAAAAAAAGGAAAAAGGAAATAGAAAATAAATAATAAAGAG
>PYAF01004757.1:3070330-3083601 GCA_007407185.1 Glycine tomentella
CAAATAGCAAAAGGGATAGAAAAAGGGCCATAAGGCCCATTAGGTTAAGAAAAACCTACCTATAAAGCAAAAAAAGGCAACAGTGAAGGAATTAATTAAGAGGCACAACGGCACGAATCCCGGAGAGAAAGAGAGAGCTAATCGGAGGTCGCCATTTATCATCGCGTCAGGAGAATCAGAGGGGGTCCCTGAGGTGACCCTTCATTCTCCTCCTCTCTTATTTTCTCTTCTACTTCTTCTTTCTCTTCCCCCTCCCTTCTCCATTTTCGTTTTTTTTGTTTTTTTTTTTTTTGCTTCTGTTGATCCTGATTTTGGGTGGCTTCTACTCCTTTTCTTTGTTTTACTTTGCTATTGATTTGTTGTGTATCATTGCTTTCGTTTTTTGCGTTTTTCATCTTCTTCCCCATAGTTCCTTTTTTAGATTCATTAAACTTGTTTTTTTTTCGGCCACCACCGCGTCACCACCGCTCCACCGCACCGCCACCACTTTCCGGCCTCACCACAGTGGCCACCGCGCCGCCATCTCCTATGGTGGTGACCTAAGAAGGTCACAACCTCCATGAAACCTAATTTCCACCATTTTCGCGCAGCTTTGCTGCAGCTGCTGTGGCCAGAGCGAAAATGAGGGTTGGGCCGGGTCGCCCTGGCCCAGTCCACAAAAAAAAATTGCTTTTTACACCCCATCTTCCATAAGTTCACCCCTTTTTTGTTTTTTTATACTTTTTGGGCATAGCCCAACACACAAAAAAAAAAAAGAATCCACTCGTTGCACCCCCATATTCAATAAGTATATTCATCCTAGTGCTTGGGCCTAACCAATACCGTTACGAATTTCGTAATGCTTATTGCACCTGTCTTTTAATAAACGCACACATGCCAGCAGTTGGGCTTGGCCCATTTTGAGGCAATACATGTGATACTATTCACACCAACATATTCATAACTGCACACTCATTTATATTACTGTTCACACCACCATATTCATAACTGCACACCCATTTATATTGCTGTTCACACCCCCATATTCATAAATGCACCCATAGTTGTTGGGCCTAGCCCATATGTGTAATTTAATACGCACTGCTGATTATACCCCCTTTTGTACTGTATGCACCCATAATTACTAAATGTACCCCTACTTCTATTCCATCTCTTTTTGTGTATTTAATCACGTAATATTTTGTCAATTATTCATTTGTATCTTTAGTACTCGCTTATGTTTCGTGCACTCCATGCTGGGTCCCCGACTCGCTTGGTAGTGTTTCAATAACACGTGGTATGTTTCGTGCACACCATGCTGGGTCTCCGACTCGCTTGGTAGTGTTCCAATAATACATGGTTAGATTTTACACTTCATGCTGGGTCTCCGACTTGCTTGGTAGTGTTTCAATAATATGTGGATATATTTTGTGAAAATCATGCTGGGTATCCGACTTGCTTGATTTCGTAGAGTTTACCACAAAACCAAAATCTTTTCTAAAAAAGCTAAAAATACTCAAATGAAAGACCACTCAATTCTCCTTTTTCTCAAGAAAATCTACATGTTACTCGAGATTGCTTCAAGGTCCAATGCCTTAAGCGATTCTCTTTGCTTTCTCTTCAAACTCAAGGTCGTTTCAAGGTCCAACGCCTTAACGACTCTTTTTCATATAATTAAAATAAATCTTTCAAAAAGATAAAATCAACCCAATCAAGTTGTTTTCAAAAAAAGAACTATGTAAGTCTGATTTCCTCATTGCACCTGGGGATACGTAGGAGCAAGGGCAAATCCCTTGTCGACCTAAAAAACAAAAAAAAAATATAAAATCTTCTCTTTTCTAAAAAAAAAAAAAATTGATTTTCTTTTCTAAATAAACAAAACAAGCATAGTCATGTTCTTAAGGAAAAAACAAATAATTTAAAAAGTCACTTTATTTGTCACACACTCGATTAAAGGCTGCCGTCTTCGTGACGGACGCATGGGGTGCTAACACCTTCCCCGTGCGTAAACGACTCCCGAATCCTTTTTCTCTAAAATCGTAGACCATAACTTATCTTTTGGTTTTTCCGACGTTTTCCTTAAATAAACGTTGGTGGCGACTCCCCATCTAGTTTTCCCTTTTTTGGGATCTTTCTATTTTCTTTTTTTCATCGCCGTCCCCGTCGTCTGCCGGATAGGTTGCGACACTTCTAGAAATTAGAAAAAAAAAATCTTATAAAAAGAGACAACCAAAATTTTGAAAATAATCTTATAATTAGAGATGGATGAACAATAATTTTTGCATTGAATAAAAAATATTATGCAGAATTTTTTTTAACGCCAAATCAAATTTTATTAAAGACAGTATCAGTGGAGGAAGTACAATATAACCAGATCCACAATGTAACCCTCTCAACCAAGTTCTTGTTAAAACCTACCTAAACATTGTATCGAATTCAATTTCAATGACCATGATGATGATAGAGGATAAACAAAACCCTCCTCCTCCCCTTAAGCCCACCATCAAACCACTTCAAAATCAACTCTTATCTAAAATCAATTCCACATAATAAATTAATTCAAAATTAATTTTACCAATTATCCAAACACACACTTAATCATCAAGAGTTCATGCCAATGCAAAAACAAAATAATACTGTAATTAATAACTTGGTCTGCAAAGTTAAACAGGTCATGAGCAGCTCAAGCGTAGGTTTTTTCTATTTACACCCCATTTTTTATAAATACGTCCCTCTTCTGCATTTTTATTTTTGTATTACCAAAAGATTCTTTAAATCCTATTTTTAAACCCCTTATATTTGTTATTATTTAAATTCTTATTTTCACCATATATTTACGGTTTCTTTAAACCTTAATCTTAAACCTCATATTCACCCCTCATATTCATACAATATTATGTTTTTCATCAAAATTATACATGATACTATGTGTGTTTCCTCCACGTGGAATTGCATTTGGTATGATATTGTCCACTTTGGGTGTAAATCCTCATGATTTTACTTTTGGACTTCCTCCAAAAGGCCTCATATCAATGGAGACGTGTTTATGCTTATAAACTCTTGTTCCATCCCTTGTTTATCTAATGTAGGACTTTGGTTGTACCCCAACAATCCTTCCACAAAGGAAGGACCATGGTTAATTATCTCCTTCAACATAAGTCCTTTTTTATTCACGAGAATTCAATATTGGCTCTTAGAGCTTTATAGACATCATGGTTAATCCTTTCCGTTCTCTAATCACTTGCACCGCCACTTCATTTCATGGTTACAGGACATGCAACCTGGCTTCCATGTTACCAAGAAAACTTTCGATCTATGTATATAGATTTACTGTTAGGAAGACTTTCAATACAAAGATCTCATGCCTAAACTTTAATTGTTGTATCCAAACAGGGTGTAACAATTTTTTTTTAAAAAAAAAGTAATAAACCTGTGTGGAAAATAATGTTAAATGATTTTTTTTACTCTTGAGTACATTTATATTATACAACATAGAACCGTGTGTTGCATGAGAGATTTTATATTGAACAAAACTTAGATGCAAATTTTAAAGTATTTTTAACGTTATTCCAGAATTAGAATTTAATTTTTGATAATTTATATTAACATTTATTGATGAAATAAATTTTTAATTATAATTGAATAACAATCTCAAAAGCATGGTATAATTGCATCTATGTTTTATCCTTTAAGTGATATATCTTTTTAAGAATAGATATATACCCTTTAAGATAAGGTACACTGGTACAATACATGCATAATCGTTAATTATTGGACTTGGAGGTGAATAAAATAAAGATTTAAATATGTTTTGAATTTTTTAAATTTAAATTAATTTATTTTTTATCTTTTAAATTTAAATTTATTTTTATTTGTTCATAGTTTTTTTAAAATATTATTTTTAGTCTCTCTTACAATAAAAAAATATCACAATTTAATTCAAACTGTCAAAAATATGTTAAGAGGAATTAAAAAAATCAAAAATAAGAAATTTAAAAAGTACATTTAAATTTAAGGAGACAAAAACTAAAGTAATCCAAATTTAGGGGCAAAAGTATATTTTATTCCTAAAATAAATAACATTTGTTCATTTTATTTTTCAAATTCAATGGTAATACTTAAATTCCTAAAATACAAGATGGGCAAAGGATCCATGATAGAATTACTCCTGTTACATAACTAGACGAATTCTTGTCCCTGTTTGGAAAGCCGGAGAAAAGTGAGAATGGATTTCTTATTCAAGGCTATTATCGTCAGAAGTAATCTGATGGTATATTCGGATCAAATGGAAAAGAAAAATAATAATGAAATTTTTATTAAAGAGAAATATTAAAATAGAGAGAAAAATAATTGCTAAAAATTAAATTATTTTTCTTTTTATTTTTATTTAATTCAGATTTCAAACTTTTTACATCGTATTGTGTTGTGCAGTGATTCGGCCCAAAATAATAAGTAACAACATGTTTAACAAATCACAATGTCATAACTTACCAAAAGGGAAAAAATGAAGGAAAAAAACATAAATAAAGCATTGTGATAAATATTAGATGATTCTTGACCGCAAAGATCAGAAGTTCTAAAAAAAGAAAATACTGTTAATAGGATCTAAAATAAATTTGTTAAAAAATAATCATTAAATTTTTATTTCATCAACTTTTTAATATTTTAATTTATAGTCATTCAAAATTTATTTGATAACTTTTAGTTCTTCGATAATTTTTTATGAACATTTTTAATCCCTCAATTTTTATTTTATTTTTATATTCATTTAATTTTATTGTTCAAAATATATAAATAACGAGGACTAAAAATAAATACAATAAGGATTAATCTTAAATAACAAAAATAAATGAAGGACTAAAAATTGAGACACTAAAATGCTGATGAAAATTTAATGAGACTAAAAATTGTTAAAAAAATTTTTAAAAACTAGAAATTAGAATCTGAAAAGGTTGAAGAAATAAAAACTTAATTAAAAAAAGTATATCATTATAAAAAGGTTCATTTTACAGCCCCAATTCCTTTGAAATCTATGGGTGATGATGCATTTAATGAATACAATTCAATTAATAAAAGGATAAATATTTACATACCCTACATAGGATATATGATTGCACGTTTAGGGTAAACAAAATTTTGTTTTTCAAGGCAAATTGAAATCGAGTTATAAATTTATAATTTTTTTGTATGAGTAAAATTTTATAATTAACTATGGTTTCTGGATGTTATAGAGTTATAATAAATTCAACAAAAATAAATCACAAAAAGTTATAAAAGTTATATATTTATTTCCTAGAATTTTTTTCAAACGTTTCATTAATCTAAGTAAAGCATGACAAATATGGTTTTCGAACCTTATGTTCCATTTCTTACTTCCATAATATTTCTTATTGGTATTTTATCCAATAAAATGTGACCAAGCCAAACCAATTCGTCCCCAATTCGTGCAACGTTTATTCGTTACAAATTTTAGAACCATTATTATTTATTTATTTTGCGACCAAACATTAGGTTAAATTTGTGGAGATAGGAAAACGAATGCACATGGAACTGGTCGTAATTTGGTGAGTTGGTCACAACAAAAACGTTTGTGCCAGATTGCAAGAGGATAAGAAGCTCTGTTTACTATGTCCTGTCGGTCAACTTTTTTCTCCAACATAATCATAATCATAATTTTAAGAAACTACAATATTTATTATTTTCTTTTTACCAAGATAAGCTTATGGCATTTCATTACAATCATATCAGCCAATACAATTAGTAACTTGATAAAAATATTGGATACAAGCTAACTAAAGCATGAGCTACACCATGTTTTATCTCCTTAGAAAAACCCGGATGGTAGGTTTCATTCCTAAGCAGCAAACGTTTGCATTGTTTGATTATACTACAATATTTATGTTAAATACTACAACTCCGTTTTTTACAAGAAAAAAATTCAATGTTTTTTATTCTCAAACATAAACATTTCTCAACAACTTATAAAGTTAACACAATAAAATAAGATTCCATTTCATTGTTGCATTTACTCGTGAATGAATAATAATTTATTCACTAACAGAACACGTATTAATTGTAACAACATAATAGAATGAAAAAAACTATTCGATGTAGTGATTTAAAAGACACCCATATTCTCATGTGACTTAAGACTTAAAATAAATATTTCACTATAGAAATTGATGATATGGAGCTATATAACGATTAGTCAGAGAAAAAAAACTATATAATTGATTATGCTAAAATAATGAAAAATAACGACTACTATATATTTAGAGGATAAAGTAGTATTTTTTTTTTGTAATAATTCGTTTTTTAAATTCTTTTTAAACCAAACAATCTAGTAATTTAATTTTTATTTACTTTATTTTCTATTTTTATTAAATCAAAACCATCCACAATTTCTCTTCAAATCTTATCTATTTTTCTCCAACATATTTTCAGTTCCTGTTATTCTATTTCTTTCTCCTCCGTCAAACAGGGCGTAGGGAAAACTATCCATAGTCAAAAGCTTTGTCATATTAATATTAGGGATGAGGCCGCTGGCCGGAGACCCGTGCAGAGTAGAGTAGATCCGTTCAAAACTCCACTTGAGTGTAATATTAGTTCATACGTTCAACCAAATTAATTTTTTTTATTGTTAATGTTTTTATACAGAATAAAAAAATTACAAAACCAACATGAGATTCTTTTTGAGCTTCTCTATATGCCTCCTTATGCACAACCACATCCTCACTTTAGGAATCCCTTCACTTCAAGCGGAATTTAAATTAGAATAGTATTTTTTTCAAAAAAATAAACTCTTTTTTTAAGTACAAAATAACTGCATTATTTTATTTTCTCTCTTCTTTATTATTATTTTTATTTTCAAGCGGAGGTTCGAGCCCTTTGTTTAACAAGCGGAGGTTTCTAGTTTCACCAGAAATCCCCTTGACAAGTTTTGTCCATGGTTTCAGACCATCTTTTCAGAATTTGTTGAAACGACTAAAAGTTACAGAAAAATAAACCATACAACCATAACAAATTCAAATTTCAAAGCGCCACTTAAATGTACATTGAAAAGGACAATCCCGTCCTACACAAAGGCACGTGGTAAAAAATAAATAAACTTTTTCTCTGGTGTACTACTATTTGGTTGAGCTGAAATGAAGAATAAGTTTGGTTGTGAAAAGAAAAAAAAAATGAGAGACCGAAATAGAACGTGAGAACAGAAAAGAAGAAATTATTTTTATTATTATTTTCATGGATGTCAAATTATTTGAAGAGACAAGATATACTACTTCATAAGACATAGTTCGGTACATGCGACGGAAAGGGAGGTCGATGGTTTGGTTAAGCATGAGAGAGTTTTTAAAAACCATTGCAAATTTTCAAACCCATATGAGGAGAATAGTGTAAAATTTAATATTTATCTTATTGTCTTTGTTCTCTCTTACATTTATTGTGAAAAAAAAATTATTAATTTTGAAAAATAAAAAAATATTTTCATAAATTCTATCATTTTATTTTTCTTTAATCAAATCATCTATATTTTTACCTTATTTCTTCACACATATTTTTTTTTTCTATTCTTTCATTTTCTCTCCTACAACCAAACATAACCTAAACGACAGGTTGCACATCTCTTATCAACCAAATCACCACTTCATGAACATTCCTCCTTCTCCTTTATATTTATTTTTTCTCTCCTTAATTTGACCCCAACCAAATCATCTCTCGAATTTTTTTTTTTAAAAAAATAGTGTGAGTTTCAAATTTCATATTCACACATTAATTTAATTTAAATATTTTTAATTTTATTTCATTTTACTTTTCTCCACCCACTAAACATTTCCTAACATTTATGTAGTATTGACTTAATTGAACACAATAAATTTTAGAAAAATTTACAATTTTATTTAACGACTCTTTCTAGATTCAAAAATAAAATTCTTCAAAATTTATAATTTGTAATAAATTTTACGTAACATAATAGAAATATTAAAGAAAAAGTATTGATAGCATCCCTTGAAAAAATAAAACAGTCGGTAGTAACATATCACGGCTTTCTCACTTTGGCACCTTCGTTCTTCTTACATAAACACTGCCTAAGTGCCTATAAATAAACCCAAAAAAAAACCCTCTCTGCAACAGCATAGTTTCATTTCATTTCTTTCCCCCAGCCATGGCTCGCTCATTGTTCCTATGCTCACTCCTCATCCTCGCTGTCACCACCTTTTGCTCACCCACCGGTGCTCTTATCCTAACCCTCGTCAACAACTGCAACTACACCGTGTGGCCCGCCATCCAGCCCAACGCCGGCCATCCCGTCCTCGCCGGCGGCGGCCTCACCCTCCGCTCCCTCACCCACCAATCCATCCCCGTCCCGGACGCCCACTGGTCCGGCCGAGTCTGGGCCCGCACCGGCTGCGCTTACTCCGGCACCGCCTTCTCCTGCGCCAGCGGCGACTGCGGCGGCCGCCTCCAGTGCAACGGCGCCGGTGGCGCCGCCCCCGCTACCCTCGCCCAGTTCGAAGTCCACCACGGAAGCAACGACTACGCCTCCTACGGCGTCAGCCTCGTTGACGGTTTTAACGTCCCCATGACTGTGACCCCGCACGAGGGCAAAGGCGTGTGCCCTGTCGTGGGTTGCCGCTACGATCTTCTTGCCACGTGTCCACACGTGCTGCAGCACCGTGTGCCTGCGGTTCATGGACCCGTTGTTGCTTGCAAGAGTGGGTGCGAGGCTTTTCACACGGACGAGCTCTGCTGTAGGAACCACTTCAACAACCCTAACACGTGCAAGGGGTCTATCTACTCCTCCTTCTTCAAGCACGCGTGCCCTGCCACGTTCACTTTTGCTCATGACACCCCCTCGCTCATGCACCAGTGTTCCTCCCCGCGCGAGCTTAAGGTTATCTTTTGCCATTAATTAATATTGTGGACCAACTACAAAGCTTTTGTGTTAAGGTTTGGGTCATTGTTTAGTGACTCGACTCTCTTTTCTTTCTAATAAGATCCTGCGTCGAGACAGAAAGAAAGGAAAGTTGGTGAAAAGAAAAAAAGAAAAGTACTCGTGTGTCTTTGTTGGAATGTCTTGTATTTTCTTATTTTCTTTGGCTTAGATGCTTGTGTTTTGTGATTAGTAGCTTGAAAAAGAACAAAACATGTGATTTTTAGTTGTGTTTAAGGACAAAGCTTCAGCTTCTTATCTAGTGGAAAAAATTACAGTAAAATTAATAATGTTTATTTTGGGAGATATTACTCAATAATTGGAAAAGAAATGATATTCTGTGGAATGACATTAGGCAACTGATAAAAATTGTGTTTCTGCTTGCCGTTGCTATTAGTGGTGTAGTGGCTGGTAGGGGAAGACTATGATGATTATCCAGTGTGAAAAGAAAGGAACCAATGCACCTCAATATTGGCTCCTATCTCGAGAATTTGATTCTTTTTATTTTGATAATCGAGTGCAGTACCGCGCCTGACACGTGATTTCAGTCTTTTTTTTTGTTTCTTTTACTTCCGATAAATCCAACTTCTTTTTTTTACCGAGGTTGAAGGTGTTGAAAAGATAAAAATAGAAAAGGTTGCAAAAATAGAAAAAGCAAGTGCCAGTACAGGATATATTTACCGAGGGTTTGATCACTTGAACGTTTAATTAGATCATAAAGAAAGCTGGGATTTGTGTTCTTTGGAGTTTGAAGAGAGGTAGGGGCATCATTAGCGGTCTGCAATCTGATCAATGTTTTCCATGCTCGTATCATGAGCTAGTTAGCAACTACGAATCGTCTAGGGCATGCTGTTGGGCCTGCTTACGTGTTTTCAATAAAATAAATTTAATCTTCACGTACGGGACTATTTTTGAACTGATAAATTTAATTAAAATGAGTTTAAATTGATTTTAGTCACAATTTGTATCAAAGTAGCGTTAATTATAAAGTGTTGGATTCAATTGAACCATAAGATATCACCACATGTTTATTATTTCTCACAAATTTAATGTGTGCTATCAAATGGGATAAGTTACAGATTATAAATTTGAGTATAGTTAATTTTGAAATATTGAATTTAATTGGTCATGTTTCGTATTTGGAGGAACTTGTAGTTAGGCTAACTGGCTACTTAAACTTATCCAAATAAAGATGTGGACACTGGACAGAATTGATAATGATGTATTTAGGAACTTTTTGAATGCAGCTTAACAACTTTACCGAAAGCAAAAATTGAATTCATCACCCACGTATTTATTTATCATATTAAGTTTGGCAAGAAGTAGTAGTATTATAGAACTTTATTGATGTTTTTTTTTTTTGGTACGAAGAAAAGATGAGTGAGAGAAAAAAATGTAAATGAAAATTTGTGAGAAGTATAATGAGAATATAAGTGTTTTTTTATCCATATTAATTAAAGACACTATCATTCAAGAAATTTATAATAATTTATATACATTTAAAACTTTAATCAACTGGATTATATTTTTTTTTATCAAAAATACATGTGTTTGATTTATAAAAAGAGGAGAAATGAGGATGATAATGAAGTATGAAAGAGAAAAATATTTTTAAGATTGTTTTTAAGTTAAATTGATAATTAGTATGTTTTGAATATCGAGGAAAAAATAACTTTTCAAAGTAAAGTTAAAGCCACAAATACTTATTTTTCCTTTTTAATATATCACCATTATTTTGTAGAGTAAAATTAATTCTACATATTATTAAAGATAAATATTAATAAGTATCATAAGAATATTAGGGAACAGTGGTCAAAGTGTCACGTTTGGCAAAAACAATTCCCCGAATGCCACGTCCAGCAAACATTTGGCCAAAATGCCACGCGGCATACTTCGCTGACAATGCCTGCGAAATTGGATGGCTGATGTGGCGAAGCGCGATTGGCAGGGCAGGAAGGCGCTGACACCAACGAAATTTGCTGAGAAGAATGGCGAAAATCGTGTCAGGCAGCCCGGGGCATACACGTGTCATGGTGAGGCTATTTCGCTGGCATACCTAGCGAATTACGTTAGGTTTACACATGGCAGCTTCGTATTAAATAGCTGGAAGGCACAACGAATTAGGTGACATATTTTGCCACTGGAGGTAGCAAATTTAGTCCTATTTATACCCCCCTTCTCCAAATCACCACACATGTTCTGGTAATTGTTATTTTTAATTCTGAGAGACATTATTCTCTTTTTTTTATTTAGTTTAATTTTCACAAACACGTTATTTGCTTTTTTTTTAGTTTAATTTTTGGAAAATGAGTGATAATAGAAATGGTTTAATCACCATTGTCTATTATAATGGGAATAGATATGTTGGACCTAATGGTCAAGTTTTTGAAGGAGAAAGTAAAATGTTTCCTATGCCCTCTGGATGTAGCCACTGTGATCTAATGAAAATTATTTACAAAAAGTTGAGATTACAACGCGGACAATCTGTTTCTCGATTGACTGCTAGATGTGCATCAGACAATCTAGTATAGTGGATTGTTGTGGATATTGTAGATGATAACGATGTAGCGTTAGTTACAGACGCATGCATATTGGACGAAGGAAACCCCAGATTTATTAAATTGTATGTGAAATTAAATTGTGATGGACAATCAAGCAGTCAACATTGTGTCCAACCCATTCGCTCCATTGACATTAATAGAGAGCCGCTAGTTAGTCCCAAAGACAGGGATGTATCCCCAACAAATGGATTCTGAAGATGGGGATATACCGCTGGAGACTGAAATGGTGTCGGCCTATGACCCAACTTGGCCTATGGACAGTTCTGAGGACGAGGTGGACGAAGGTGTTGTTCCAGACAGTGATTCATCGGATACGGACGTAGACGGTGATTTCGATCGTGCTTTTCCAATTCCTTTTTCGGGCATTGTCGGAATGCAAGACCAGCCTCCGATTCCAGGTATGCATGCACATTGTTTTGTTACTCACTTGTGTTAAAATGTTTGCAAGTTTAATCACTTGATTGTCTCATTATATAGGAGAGGGCAACGTTCCATTTTGGTCTGACATACGCCATTACACGAATATTAATTGGGCATATCCAGATCAGGAGTCTGATGACATGCAAGGAGTGTGCCTAACTGGAAGATGGGTCAACAGCTATATAAGGACCAGGTGTTTGAGAGCAAACATGATGTTCAATTGGCAATAAAGCAATATTGTATGGTCGAGCATCGCACAATTGTAGTAAAAAAAAGTGATACGAAAAGGCTTATAATGGTTTGTGAAAATCATTATGACGGTTGTCCATGGAGGATGAGGGCATACGAAAAAAAGGGTGGCACTGAATGGGTTGTAGGCATATGGAACAACCAACACACGTGTGTCGGTCAGAATCTTTCTCAAGATCATAAGCAGCTTGACTCAAATTTGATATTTTCGTTGATCCTAGGTATGTCAAATATATTTAATTGAACTCAAAATTTTGCTGAAAATGTATTAATGTATTATTGTTTGACGAAATGCAAAAATGATAAGGGAGGACCCCAGTGTGAAAATTGGGTTAATTCAAGAAAGGATAGCAACAATTGTCGGATTTCATATATCATACAAAAGACATGGAAGGCAAAGCAAAATGCCATTGTGAAGGTTTTCGGGGATTGGGATGAGTCGTATGCGTTCCTGCCAAGGTGGTTGAGTTACATATTAATTTTTTCTCCTGGTTCTGCCTACAAGCTGGATTTGAACGAGCATTTTATTGATGGACAACTCGATGGAAGTGCTAAGGTATTCAAGAGAGTGTTTTGGACATTTACACAGTATTGTGATGCTTTCAATTATTGCAAACCAGTTATAAGCATCGACGATTTGTCGTGTATTGTATACATTAAACCTGCAACAACAAAATTACTACATTACCAACATATACACCCAAAAGAACCAAACCATGGACTAGTAACATAGAAAAAAAAATACATGTGCGCATATATCTCGCGCTCTATGACATCCTGGTCTTCCATCGTGTTGGATATTTGTTGAACCCTTTATGCATAAAAAGATTTACAAAGTTTAGATGATAACAAATAATGAATGTCATATTATTAGATTAATTGCACTGATAATAATTATTTGATATTTTGAAGTTACTGATATTTTGGATTTGATATTTTGAAGTTATTGATATTTTGGATTTATGAAGATCAGCATAATTGATGAGATTATTTGAAGAATCCTGAAGATTGATATCATTCAAGATGACATGGAATTAAGAAGATTTATTTCTATTTATTTTTTAGATTTTATGTAAGGAGATGAGAAGATTGATCTTGCCAAGATATTTATCTTTAAGATTGCATTCAAA
>PYAF01004757.1:3089188-3100480 GCA_007407185.1 Glycine tomentella
TTATATCTATTTATAAAAAATATTTAAATCATCAGATAACTATTTATGTTAAGATGCATAAATATAATTGTCAAGTTGTATAGATTTATTTTGATAGAGTATATATTTGAAGAAATTATAGTATTACTTGCTATATAATGATATATAAATGAAATATTTGATATTTAATTTATTTTTATTATTATTATATATCTTACCATTTATTTAATATTTTTTAAAAGAAAAATCAAAGTAAGATTAAAATAAATAAAAAACTAATCCTTATTAAATCATTTTAAATTATATTGGATCAAATCAAACTAAATTTTGAGGCAAATTAATTCAATAATAATTTTTTTTAGCCAAATTGATTAGCCAATCCAATTCACCAACATCCATAACCACTAATTGAGAAATTGATAAATAAAATATTGAATAAAAATACAATAGTAATTAAATTAAAATTAATTTTAAAATATTTCACGAAACATAATCATAAACATCACAGACATATATTAAAAAAACATGACAAGCATTAAAATCATATTCAAACATTTTTTTTATAATTTATATATATCTTATATTTGAGACAATTTTATTCAAGTCAGATAAAACTGCTATGAACCACAAAACTTTCTATACGGGTATTTAATTCTAATTGTATATTTAGGACTCAAATTTAAAAAATTTAATTAAACTAAAACAATTCTACGTGCTCAATAATATATTCAAATATCTTTTAAAAAAAACAAAATTGATAATCATAAAACACCGATACTTGATTTGTCTCTAGGCAAATAAAGATCATGATTTATGTTTGTAAGAAATGTAATTTTTTTAAAAAAGTTAACGTGATCAATCTTTTAGTAAATAAAGAGCATGATATCTTTTTATGTTTGGTAGATTAAAAAACATAATTTTTCTCTAAGGTATTATTATTATTATTATATGTGTGGTATGAGTAGGATTGCGTATTAAGGCACTCGTACCTCCACCTTACCTATTAAAGTTTGTGAATAATTACATGTAACTTAGCCAATACCCACCACTTGAGTATTTGTCCTATCATCATGGATAGTTTTTTCGGGTACTCACTGGGTACATTACCAATTGTCATCCCAAGAAGCGGATCCAATAATTTTTTTTAGTGGGGAGAAAAAAAATAATCATTCATAACACTTCTATAAAAAAGTAAAGAAAAAAAAAATTACTTCATACCATAGTTAGTGCATCTGCTACTAGTCATCCCTAAATAGATTTGATCATGCTTAGACTTAAGTTTTGTTAAACCAGTTGGGTCAAGCTAATTATAGGTCCCTAATGGTGAATTATCTTTCTTTTTTTGTGTACAACCACAAATTAAAACTATATAAGATCTGAGCAATATACAAAAAGTCTTGTATTGAAGTTAGTTATGATCATTTTGAACAATAATTTTCTTATTCCTAATAACGAAAAGATAAAAATGATTTCTTATTATTTTTATCTTTTCTTTAATATCGAGAGGATTTAAAGAAAGTAAAAATAATTATTATAATTTTCAAAATATATAAACTGACTTGTTTTTCAATATTTATCTTCTTCATGGTTATCTACAAAGATGTAATAAATATTATCTGTATATAAATTTCTGATCTTGCTTACTAACCGAACAAAAAAATAGTACTTCACTTTGTCATCATATCATTGTACTTTTGCTGATGCATAAAAACTGAAGTAGCAAATAAAAATTGGTTCTTCAACGTTCACGAAGAAGTAAAAAGTATTACTTACTACTTCATTGTATATTTTCTGACGCCCACGAAGTAAAGTAGCATATAAAAATTATTACTTTAACGTTAACAAAGAAATAACAATTCTTATTTATTATTTCATTTTTAAATGTTAATATTTTTATATATTATGTGTTTGTATAATTACATGTATATTTAACATATTTATTTTAGTCATTTTATTTTATGTTTTAAAAGTTTTGTGTGTTAGTTTTTTTTTTTTTAATAAATACATTACCCAAAATTATTTGCTTCAAGTTCAATCACTTTACTTCATCTCATATGTTCCCCTTAAACTAACGGTCTCCATGGTTATTATTTATTGCCATGGCAATTAATTTTTGTGTTATTTAATTTTGTGTATATATAAAAGTTAATATTTTTTATGTCTCTATTTAGTATTTTTAAAATTCAATTTATATTTATTAAAATATTTTTGCCAAATTGAATTATACATATTTATAATAAATGAATTAGCAAATAAGAATTACTACTTTGATGATAAAAAAAGTAACAATTCTTATTTCCTACTTCATTCTGTGGGCTAAGAAAAAGTACAATGAAATAGTAAATAAAAATTGCTACTTCTTTATTATCATATAAATAACAATTGTTATTTGTTATTTCACTTTGTGAGCATTAGGAAAAGTCCAGAAGTAATGGGGCGTGAAGGTAGAAGGCGTAAGGGTCATGAATTTTTTCTGGAAAAGAAACAAGGATGCCATTTTTTTTTAACGTTGTTTAAATTGAATCCTTTCTATTTTTCTATCAAAAATATATTTATAAAGTTTTTTTAATTTATTAATTTTCACTAATCTTAGATAATTGTCCTTGAGAAATGAATAAACTCAAGCTGTACCATTTATATCATCAACAGCAGTTACTTCTTAACCTCAAAAATAAAATAAGAATTGTTACTTCTTTGTTAACGTTAAAGTAACGATTCTTATTTATTCCTTCAATTTTTGTGCATAAGAAAAAATACCATGATAAGATAACAATATGAAACTGTTATTCTTGATGGCAGTTGCATGATATGTCACATTTCGGATTCATGTCAACTAATATTTTATAAGACAGACCCATTTCGATAAAAGCATTTTAAAAGTGACCAAAATGGTTAATCAGCCCAAAAAGATATATAGTATTATCTTTCCCTCCTCACTTTTCCCCAAAGAAATTTCTTAACCTTACCCTTTTTATCTATCTATTGTAACTGTTGAAAGTATTTGGGCCGGGTTGGGTTAAAGAAAGGACGGAAAGAAGGGTGTTTGCTCACTGGTGATCTCATCTCATCAGTGCAATCAATCCGTAGCATATATTCATTTTCATAGTTACAAATAATCCTCCCGAATCGAGGTGTAGATTTTGAAGAGTTAACAATCTCTTCTCTTCGCTCTTGCACTTGTTGTTTGTTTGCCCTTCATGGCATCTCAGGCTAGCCTTCTCCTTCAAAAGCAGCTCAAAGGTACGCACACACGCACGCTCGCCGCCTCTCTCTCTTTCTCTTATTTTTCTGATTTGTTTCTCGCAAAATTAAATAAGGCCCTGTTTCTCGTGGATTCTTCGTGATGTTCTGATTGGCCTTTCCTCGCAGATCTTTGCAAAAACCCCGTCGATGGCTTCTCTGCCGGTTTGGTCGATGAAACCAACATTTTTGAATGGAGTGTCACCATAATTGGACCGCCCGATACTCTCTAGTAAGCCCCCTTTTGATTAATATATCATGGTTTTGCTTTTGCCACTCTCTGACGAATTTTTCTTTGATTCTCGATTCAAAGTTTGGATTTTTGGGTTTTGATTGATTCTGTCTTTCTTTTGGGGTTGGGGTATGGGCAGGGATTCTTCTTCACTTCCTGAAGATCACGTTTTTAATTGCTTTTTTCGGGTACTTGGACAGTTTTATTCGATTTAATTAATGAGTTTGTTCCTTGCCTACCCTAATCACGATAATTCATTGCGGTTGTTGCTGCTCTTTAATATTTAGTTGATATGATTCCTCTCTCAAAGCTGATGCTTTTCAAAATTACTTTTTATGCCTTTTACTATTGGGATTGATCTAGCTTGAGTTTGTTTGATTGCACCGGACAATGTACTATATTGTTAACGCTTTGCTTTCCTTTGGTTCGTGTTGGAATTTTACTGACATCTCTCTGCTGTTTTGTTTGTCAATTGGTTGGATTTCTCATAGCGAGGGGGGATTTTTCAATGCTATTATGAGTTTCCCATCCAATTACCCAAATAGTCCACCTTCAGTGAAGTTCACCTCAGAGATATGGCACCCCAATGGTTAGTTTTTTTTTTTTTTTTTTTAATTTGTGATTTTGCTTTGATTGGAACAACATGAAAGTAATCAGTGATGTTTCCTGTTCAATTTTTGCAGTATATCCCGATGGCCGGGTTTGCATATCAATTCTTCATCCTCCTGGTGAGGATCCAAATGGTTACGAGCTTGCAAGTGAGCGCTGGACACCTGTTCATACAGTACGTGAACATATAAAATTATAAATTACTCTTTATTATGGTTTGGCTTGGCTATTGGTGACTAAGAATCAACTTAGTGATGGAAATTTGAGATGAGTTTATCTTCAATACATCCAAATCCAGCATGCTCTTGTTTAATAATCAAGTTGAAATTTAAAACATTACAATTGAAGTGCTAAATACTTTCCAGATGCTGGTATGATGCAAGTGCTGTACTGTTTTTTCTCCTTGTGTTTTGGCCGTGTGCATGTTATGCCTATTCCTGGAGAGTTTACATATCAGTGTTCTACGGCATCATTGGTATTGCATTTAAAGACTGTCTAAGTAGTTGTAGTAAAATGGAGCTCTGCATAATATGCATCTTCCCTTCCACTCTTCATCCTCCTACCCCATTTTGAAGAAAAGAGGGAGACAAAATTAAAATCAATTTTCAAATAAAGTGCAACTTGAAGATGCTGTAACAAAGCACAGTAAGCATAATTTTTCTAAGATTTCATTCCATAAATAGAGAATCTAATGTTAAAAATTCCCATATTATACTCTTAATGTTGGAGATTAGTGTAGTATAAGAATAATGGAGACACTAGGAGTATTTTGTTAAAAGCCACCCATTAAGAATGTTCATAGTGGGAAGATGAAGAGTGGTAACAGAATATTAGAGTCATAAGGATTTATTAATAGCAGTAACTATTAGTGGGTAACTAATTGTAAGGGAATAAATGGGGGAAGAGTGAGAGTTGTATCTGTCCAGTAGACAATAATTTCTAATTAGGAGAAGGATGGAATAAATAGGAAAATCCAGGGATCCTTTTTGGTCATGGTGCACACATGAGAGGGACAATTGGAATCTTTAGTGAGATGGAGGTGTAGAGTGCTTCAAGACGCCAGGCTCAAGAAGATCAAGGAGTTGTTAGAGATCCTCAGTCACTCTAATGGTTGGGATATACTATGGATGGAGCATCCTCAAGGGCATTAGAAAATGAGGACCACGGGAGAAGGTCAATGGGGAGATCGTCAAATGAAAATCAAGGAAGGAGCATTGGAGATTCCTTTATTCTATGGGAATGATGCCAATGGGTGGGGTGAATTGGTTGGAAGGATATTATCAAATTAAAAGGGAACAAAGGAGAAGAATTTACATGCGACAATGGTGGCCATGGAAGCAAAATCCTTGAGTTGGTGGGAGTATTACACACCAAAGCCATCATGGGAGAGGTTCAGAACTTTTGTCACTAGAAGGTTCCAACTTTCAATGAGCAGTAATTATTAGTAGAAGAATTTTGGGAGAAATTTGAGTTGTATGTGGGACCATTGAGGGGTACTGATCCAGTGTAACTCAAGGGCATTTTCTTCAATGGGTTAAGGGAGGAAGTGAAGGCAGAATTTAAAGTTGCATCCAGTAAGGACATTAGGAACAATGATTGACAAGAAACCTACAAGAGAAGGACTGAATCTAGCAACCAGAAGTGGAAATACTTACAGAAATATTCCATCTTCTAGAACAGTATTGGTGGAAATGTGATCTAAGGCGAGTTCATAAGGACTTTCAGTCACAGGACCTACAATTGACAAAAACAGTGGCCCTAATGGATCTTTCAAAATAGGGGTGGTGGGTTTAGAAGGTTGTCAAAAGCTGAATTACAATAGAATGTGAGAAAGGGTGTGTGTTTTTTATGTGATGAAAATATGGGTGTGGACATATGTAAAAACAAATCAGGTGATGTTGGAGACAGAAGAAGATCCCAATATGATAGAATTTGAATGTGTTGATGAATATTTGGAAGGAAATAAATCCTTGTATAGTATGGTGGGTCTTATCTCTAAAAGATCTTTGAAGTTATGGGGAATGGTGAAAGAAAGGAAGGTGATTGTGTTGGTGGATTGTAGAGCCTGGTGTCAGGCCTAGAATCCGTTTGTAAAGGATTGCTTCTGGAAGTACAAGGCCTACAAATTCAACAAGATTTTTTCTTGTTTGCCTTGGGAGAAGAGTACTTAGGCTTGATTGGTAAGAGTGAGTTTTGGGGAGATTAGTGCTGATTTTGAAGATAATATGACATTTACTGGTACATTAAAGGTTTTGAAGCAGGAACCAACGGATAAGGATTGGGGGTTCTCAGTAGAAGTATTAGAAAATTTTCCAGATAAGGACAACATCACAAGATTCATGAGAGATGTTTTGAAGGAATTTTGAGGAGATTTTCAAGGGACCCATAAGGCTTGCCACAATACCACCCCATCAAAAGCAAGATCATGCTATGTGACTCGAGGAGGGGGCTGATAGAAGCTGGAATGTTAGGCCAAGTATCAGCCACATAATTCTAGTTAAAATGAAGGATTTGGCTTAAATAAAATTTTCCTTTTTCTTGTTATTTCTGATCCAGTTCTATCATATTGATCCCATACATTTCCATAGAAAATAAAATATTACTAAGCTACTAGATATTACAAGTTTAATCTGTTAAGCAGTAAGCATGAGTTCATGATTATGCTTATCATTAGTGTCTGCTGAATGTAGGTAGAGTAAAAGGCTCATTAGTTGTTTGAGTTTCTCAAGTTTGGGATGGCTTGAAGAACTTTAAAGTGAAAGACTAAGGTTGAGTCAAGAGCTTTTCAGCTTTAACATATCAAACAGAAATAACATAAAATGTTTGTGAAGACTTCAACATTTAATGTCTCATGACTAATTTGGACTGTTAAAAATTTCAAGGTTGGTTTGCCATTAATAACTTTGTTGGATGTCCTTTGGAAATGACATTTTATTTTGTCCATCACTAGCAAATTTATATACTTGTCATTTGTGATGTTAAAAGTTTTTGACGTCATATTATTAATATATTAACATATATTTTAATATATTAAGAAATATATGTTATCTTGCAGGTAGAGAGTATAGTATTGAGTATCATATCGATGCTTTCCAGCCCTAATGATGAATCTCCTGCAAATGTTGAAGCTGCAGTGAGTTTGATCATTTCTTATTTACTTGATTTATTCTACAGCAACCTACTTGTCTTTCCTACTTATTTGTATCCTAGAGAAGACAATGCAAGCATGACTGTTATTAGATGCCGCAGAACTGTCATTAACTTGATAGTATAATGGATTGTCTATTATAGTTATTTTTATCTTATGCTCTGTAAACCTGTTTCCCTTAGTTTGCTCTGATCCTGTATACGCTCTTAATTATTTTAGTAAGTATTCAACATTTAGTCAAGTTTTAATATATATTCTCTTAGTTTGAGCTTGATTGCTAGTTGGTGTAATTTTAAGTCAGTGAGATAATGAGTCAAAATGTTGAATATATTATGGGCTTGTATAGTACTTCTCCAATTACTAAGCAGAACAGAGCAAAAGATAGAGTTTCCTTCTCCAAGTATGAATGACTTCAAAGTTCCCTGAGTTACTAAGGTTAATAATAACAACAGCTCAACCAAGCCTTTTCTAACTATCTCTGCCTACTTCTGGCAATAAGGTTAACTTCCATATGATCAACTCTCCTAATTGAGGCTTCTATCTGTCTTCAACACACATGTTCAAACTGCCTAAGGCGAGATTCTTCCATATTTTGTACAATAGGTGCTATTCCAATTTTTTCTCCCTAATGCATTCGTTACTATTTTTTGTGTAGTATGTCCATTTATCCAAAGCATCATTATTGTTTTTGTTACATTGAGTTATTCTCTTGTTGACTTTTTACCACCCAACACTTAATTTCTTACAACATCGAAAGGTTTCCTTAAACTGATGCGGTGCTTTTTACGTCAAATATAAAACTTAAGTTGTTCATTCATTTCATCCACCCTGCATGAAATCTTTTGTTTGCATCCCGTTTTGTTTCTCCATTCTGTTGTATAATGGACCCAAGAATCCAATATATTTAAACTATGAAACTTGTGACAAGCATGGTCTCCAATTTCCACAAGTTACAAGTACAGTGGAGGCGTCTGACAACATCCTGATTCTTGATATTTACACTTGCTCTATTGTTTTGTATGATGGAGCCAAGATATTTAAACTATGTAAATTGTGACGACAAGGCAAGGTCTCCAAATTCCACAAGTTATTAACTACAGTGGCTAAATATATTAAGATTTAATAGGGTAGTCATGACTTATGAAGCACAGAAGCTAAAAATCTGAGAATGTCTCTCATAGTTTAGTGAGCAATTTTTAAACTTGGTTTTGTATTTTTAAACTTGTTTTCCACATTAATATGTTTTTCTGTAATTTTTTTTGTTTTGTGGATTTTACATTGCCGTTGCTAATATGTTGAAATGCTTTGTTTGGGGCTACAAGAGCCTTTTTGGCATTTTTGTATATCATCCTTGATACCTAGTCTGAAAGTTCTTTTGATTTGTTCTGACCTGTATGATCTTGGTATTGCAGAAGGAGTGGAGAGATAGGAGAGATGATTTCAAGAAAAAGGTTAGCCGATGCGTAAGGAAGTCACAAGAAATGTTGTGATTTGTCGCCTACGCCTCATACTGCTGCTGCTTTTTGTGAACTGGAGGACATATAAATGTGTAATGGATTGGTTCACCTGTTACTGTTGATCCGTATAAGAATCGCATGGGAAGTGTCCACATTCCTCCTTTCTTCAGTTCCATCATGTTCTCTGCATGGCCATTTGTCATAACTTGGAAAACAAACTGTATTCTAAGTGTTTTGGCCGGTCTTTTGACTACTTTATTGGAAAATTTACTTTGTTCATTCGCATAAGTTTATATTGGATTTCTTATCTAAAAAAAGGTTTATTATTTGAGTTTTGGCTACTTGTTTGCTCTTATTGCGATGGCTGATTTTGCACTATATAGCCAGTTCTAGCTCTCAAGTTGAGTTCGGATTGAATTATTTTTCACAACAGATAAACGTTAAATTTGTTTTAAAATTCTCCCAACTCTTGAAAAGTTTTTTCCTTTTTCCTAGGGTTACCGTTGGCTGTTAGTTAACACCTCATACTAGGAATTCATAGGTTTATAACTTTTAGTTTCATCTAGACAATTGCGACGAAGTACTTCCGTCTGTAGACTTGAAAACTCTGATTCATGAGTACCAAATAGCAACATTGCAGCGTGAATCAACTAATCACTACCTAGTTAGCTAAAATATTTGTGTTCAAACGTTGTGAATTGCTAAATCGTAAGGATCAAAATATAATAGTATGCTAGTAAATGAAGTAGCTGTCGAACGTAACTAAGCTTCTGAGCATAGAAGTTAAGAAATAATATAAAGCATTATATTTTACCAATGTTACCCATTGACATGTCAGAAGATAACTGTTATTAATAAATCCATGATTCCATTGCATCTATATCATATATAAAATCTCAGTTAAACTAGTTACGAGAAAGTGCCTGGCAAAAGTTGATTTATTGTAGAGTAAATACACATCTCACAGTGGTTCTTGTTTATTCCTAAACATAAGCATAAACGTAAAAGCATAATTTCCCAGTTTCTGCTATGTCCACCTAAACGTATGCTTATATGGGTGGGTTCACATGACTTCCCATTGTCAATATCTCTGACATACCCAACCTTCAGCTCAGGCTCGCTCACCGCCACCGCTCCATTCTCCACCGCATCATTAATTAATCCATCAACACAACCAACACATATGATATTAAAATGAACCAATAAGTCAATTAAACTAACAACATGCATAATTACCTTGTAAGCAGCATCAACGTCAGAGTAAACAAAACAAACCTCCATGGGTGGTCTTTCTCGACAAGATCGAGGGTTATGAACCGCACCGGTCAGATCATCGGTCTCGTACTGCTGAATAGGAGCGAAAGCGATCGTTGTGTTCCCCGTTTCCATCTCTCCCCATCTAAGCTCATCAAATTAAATAAACAACGCTACCTTAAATTCGTAATTTAATTTGGACATGATATGAAGATAATAAATGGAATGTTATGTTATATGTATAACCTGTGAGACTCGTCTAAAAGACGAACAGAATAGCCGAAGGCTTTGGCATAGAAAGCCACCGATTCGGCTACGTCTTTCACGTAAAGCACAACGTACCCAAAAACCGGCTTGTGATTCGTCGCCATTGAAACTAGCTATTTGATATCTGATCCATCTCTTTTGCACTTTCACATCCTCTCAAAGAAAATTCTTAATAAAGAAATTCCCGACCTCCACTAATGTTATAAACTCTTAAATTTTTTTTATTGAATCAGTCACACCACAAATTTTTGGGATCAGACTAAGAATTCAGTCACTAATTCTAACAAATTCATTTATACTGTACAACTTAGCATTTTTCTGTGGACATTAATACGTTTTGTTTTTTTTTTAATATGTACGTAAATGCTTAAGTTCATTAAAGAATTGAAGCCCAAAATACAAATCTTGGAAATGGACAGACGCAGAAGAAAAGGCCACTAACATTCCTATAAAAAACGAACGGGTCTGACGGATTTTGTGAGATGAGAGAAGTTTATGATGGATCTAGTATAAGCTGATTTTCTATTTGAACTTATGACATAGTTAAATTGGTATGAATGAAATGATGAGTTTACAAGTTTCTGAATGAACCGGTGTTTTGTAATTAAATACTACACGAAATGGGAGAAAAAAACATGGAAGATGGAGCAGTGACAGTGATATGTTGTCAATTTGAAAAAAATGTTTTAAAATATTAATATATTTTTAAGAGAAAAAGTGATAAATTATAATTAAATAATAGTATAAAATTATTTTACAGTATGTTATTATTAAATTTTTAAATAGAATATAAAAGATAATAAATAATTTTTATTCACTAATACATTTTTTTAATGTTTAAAATTGAATTTTTCAATTATTTACTTTAGATATTCACGTGTTTCATAATTATTTTGTTTTTTATGTAAGTTTTTTAATAAAAAATTCACATTAATTATATATTTTAATTTTGAGTACATATGATAAAATTTAGAGTTGAATATTCGTTTCTTTTAATTTTACATAAAAAACAATTCTCTCACTATATACATTATGTGTGTCTGATAGTTATAAAAATATAAAATTGAAGAATGATTTAAAAATTTAATAATAACATACTGTAAAAT
>PYAF01004757.1:3100580-3115984 GCA_007407185.1 Glycine tomentella
TACATTTACACATAATTAACTATTTTTTTGTAATTGGTTGACAAATTTAGAGTTCATTTAGTTTAACATAAAAAATAATTTCGCACATCATAATAACTTTTTTTCGATATAAAAATTATAATTTTGTAAGGAAATATAAAATGATAATTAAAATTATTTAAATACATATTTTAATCACATTTAATGATATAGAAAAAATTTTAAAAATCTAAAACAAACAGAAAGAATATTTTATTTTATTGTTTGCCTTTTCCACGTAAAAAGGGAATTTTTTACAATACAAACAAAAGTGATATTGATTATTACTGCTTTAAGTTCATTCAATAATCAAAAGCCGATTTACTTATTAAAAAAACTATATCAATGAACTTCTATTTAACTTTGGTAAAGAAAAGGATATCAAAACTACTCATTGCACGAATATTTTGAACTTTCACTTCATAGTACCGAAAATCTAAGTGGTAGGCTTTAGATCTTTATAATAGTTTTAACATTAAGTCATTTTAAAGAGGAGTTGTCATCTATGATACCCAACTAAATTTATATTATTACTGGTTTAAGTTTATTGTGAGATTTTAAAAGACTGGAATATACTTATATTCAAAATAATTTTTTAGGATGCAAATTTGTCTCATAAATTCTTATTCCACATAATTTATCATTTACATTACATATTGATTAACTTCAGCAAACACCAAAAAGAAAAGTGGAGGACTCTACCTTAAAGTCATCATCAATGTCTCTCCCAAATTTGTTTTAACTATGAACATGAGGTAAGTCATGCAGCTTACATCTATTTATACACAATATCCTTAGACAATATTATATATGTGTTGCATTTTTGTTGGTGTTGCATTTTTGTTGGTGTCTTTTTGTCACTTCATTATACAACTTAAGTTTTATCTCCTTTGTACATAGAATGGGACACATGGTTGGGTGTGTCTCACATGTCGAATCGTAGTGGTAGAAACGATATAGTATTTTTGATCGTTTCATTTTCTTAATCTTAGGGTGAGTCAACCATTATTTTTATTATCCAATGTCAATGAGAGGAGTCGGTCAAATGGATGTTACCAATATATTCATCGCATATGATATATAACTTTCTAAGGAGAGTCTAATGACATCAATACATAAGATTAAGTTGTCTTTCCTGGAGAATCAATATTTTTAGGATGTACACACATATTAAATTAAAATATATTATTATTCATACTAAAAAATTTGTGACAACTTATATATCTTATTTAACCAAATGAACTAAATTCATAATATTTTATACATAACTAAACTCCTTACTTATATATATATATATATATATATATATTATATATTATCCATAAAAATAAAAATTAAAAAATTAAAAAAATTATAATAAATTTAAACACATGTTCAGTTAACTAGATTAAACCCCATTATCCTCTCTTTATACTTTATTCTAATTAATTCGATCTAAATGTATCATATCATCAATTTATTAATTAAAATTAATTAATTTAAGTCAATCACGAGAGTCTGGCGTTTTGCGTGTCTGCTGGCTAAAGATGGAGTTAGATTGTTGAATAACAGATGGAGGGACAATGACGTCTGAATCAACGCATCTCCACCGTCCACGTCTCAGAATCTGGTTCAGTTCCGGTCCCTCTTCCAAACCAACGATCTGCCACCGTGAAGTAACTCGGAAAGTTAACGAAGAATCATTCGGTGGAAATCGGCGACGAACGAAGATCATCATCAACAACCTCACACCCTCATCAATTCAATTCTTCGCCCTATAAAATCAAAATCCGTTACATCACTTTTTACATCCATTCCTAACCTCCTCAACCTGACACTTACACGTTTCTTTCAGGTCAACTTTTGAACCTCAACGTTTTAAACATCTCGGATCGAATTGACAGTTTTACATGCTACAATTGCTTCTGCTCTATACTTTGTTTGGATTATCGTCACCATCGTTATATATTTACACGTCGCGTTGTTTCTTATTTTAATTTCATACTCTAGTGTTTTTTTTTTACTTTACAAATTACTGCTAATCCGTATTATTTCAATTTAGTTTATTGGTTTTGTCCTTTAAGACATGTATGTTTCACATTTTTTATTTAAATATTTTGTTTTTTGGTGATATGCTTGACATTTTAATTTTAATAACTTTTGCAGTGTTTTTTAGTGTATTGGATTTATGCAGATGTAGATGTAGGCTATGCAGCTTGTAATAAAACCGTGCAATAATTTCTTGTGATGAGGCCATGTTATAGTGTGGCAGATAGATTTCACTCTGAAGACTTTTTGTTTGATATTAGTGGTTGTATCTGAAATGAAACTGAAGGTACTTTTTTTTTTTTGGCTATTTGCTAGAGAAGCTGACATGCCTTCTGTTTACATGGGAGATAAGGTGGATAATTCTAACTCGAGCTTGAGTTCTAATTCTAAAGAAAGCAGTGTTGTTGTTAATGGGAAAAAAACGTACAAAAAACTTCTGGTTGCATCACGGCCTAAAGGCTTTGCACAGAGAAATTATGAACACCTTGTGTCATTAACCCATGGTGAATTTGGAAGCAGTGCTGTGGGACGTGTCACGTTTTTTCTACTAAAAGTTGCTGCATTAGAAACCGTGAGGAGATTCTCCAGGAGTAAATGTCCGTGTGTATGGCGAGGCCTACAGGGTCTACAAATCCTTGTCTATCCACCATTCAAATGGATTCAGAGGTGGGCACCCTTCAGGGGTTTGGTGAAAAGCATGCAGGTTTGTGATTCTTGATTTCTGAAGGATTCATTAAAATTATATTTGAATATCATTTTAAAGCAGCAGAATATGATAGCCCCGGGAAAATCATTAACTATAAATGTGAATTATCTTGGAATTTGGAAAATCATTTTGAAGTTTTAGAAATCATTCACATCGTCTGTATCTGTGTGCTTCTGGGAGATCATTGTTTGGGATTTGAGGGGGCTTTTTACGGGTGGCTTCTATGTATCATGTACGTTTTGGAAAGTTTCTCAAAGATTAATTTTTCTTTCTCATTTTCAAAAGATTAGTATTGCCTTAGTAAAGACTATGAATACTGATTTTTTTTTTAAAGCTATTCATGCTTTTAGTATTTTGTCATCATTAGCAATCATAAGATGTACTGTTTCATATTTCCCCAGTCCCCTTACTATTGAGGTAAAGGAGGACCAAAATCAAATTAAGGAATTCTCTCTTTTCTGTTTTTTCCCCTCGTTTACCCCTTTTTCTCATATCACATGTTTAGCTATATTCTGAAGTAGATAGCTAATAAATTGCTCTATTAGCAGGTACTATCAAGACCTCTATTAGTCCTTTCTATTGCAACCGTCTTCACTGATCAACCACAATGTAGTGATGGAACCTCAGATTGTGTTTCTTCCCATGATTCTGAAGCATCCGCCGAAGTATCTCCAGCAGAGGCTAATTTGAATACAAGGTATATGATTTGAAGCTTCATGCTAAGGCCTAAGGTTTATCAGTGGTATTTAACCCCGTTATTCTCTGACTATATATACTAGCCTTTATTAGCTAAGAATGACAACATCTATGTTCTTAAGAACTGTGATGAATGTGTAGGTTAACATTTGTTTATTGAGTTTTCATTAACCTTCTGCCCATAATTGCCAGAGGGTTATTTTTTCTAATATAGGATTCTAGAAAAAAGATTAGCAGCTTAGTGGTTTGTTTCAAAGTTGGTGCATTTTGCAGGATTAAGAATCTAACTGAGCCTGCTTGTTCCATATATCATATAGAAAACTAAATTGCCAAAATCTTGCAAACTTTATCCTACCTAGATTTTTCTATGATAACTTAAAAATGATGCAGTCTGATGTAATTGTGGCTTTCATATGCACAACTCTGGTTAGATAAAATTGCGAGCACTTACACAAACTGAAAGGCCTTGTAAAATAAGATTTTTTTTCTTCTTGTTATTTACATATGATGTTTGGTGCCACTCCTTCTTGGAGGTGTTTCCTAAACTTGGATGCATAAAAATTGTTGTGTGTCTTGTATTACTCTTGTTTCAACATGAATGGTTTTCAAAGTGCACTGACTGTGGTTCTAGTAATATGTAGGGGAAGTGTCTAGTCAGAGAACTATTTTTATGTGAGATTGAGGAGTGGAAGCATTAACCTTACAACCATGCATGGATGGTTAAGATTAAAGGTTACTTAAATTCACATAGGCACTTACATAACGTTCATGACTTTTGTATTTTAATCTTTACCTTTTCATGATAAGATCTAATAACCAATATTTGTCCCTTTTACTAATAAAAATATGCCTCTCATTTGATGCTTCTCTGTGGCTTTTTATGTTCAAAATTATTGATCTCTGATATAAATCTCAAAAAGTAATGTAGCATATTGATGAATCTTTGAAGCAACAACTTCATTCAGTAACTAAGGTTTCTGGTGAATAAAGTGCTATTTATATTCTACATGTTTTGCAGGATAAATTTGAAAATATTGTTTGGAGCTTTTCATATCTGGAATTTTCTTATGCAAGCTTCTTTTTAGTCTTACAAATATTTTTCTTGCCTTTTGCAGTCATTGTGAGATAGATCCTGAAGTTTTAGAATATGAAAACTGGTTGACTCTACTCAATCAAGAGCTGGAAAATCAAGGGATTAGCTTGCCAGAAAGGTATTATACAGTTTCTGTTATGTGCATAAATGCACCATTCTGAAAAAATACTAAGATATGATTCTCTCAGAATTTCATTTCAAAACTAGGCTATTTGATGCTCCTACAATTACAGTTGCTCTGGAATTTACATTGATATCTACCCCTTTCTCCTGTATAATCCAGTTGTTGAAGAAAAAGGGGGGCATAAGAAATAAATTATTTATCAGCAATTCCACAATTGTGTTTTGTCTCTTTTCCCAGAGTTGAACACATTAAGAGGAATGCTAGCAACACACTCTTTACTATTGATTAAAATTTCTTGAAACTGCAAAACCATAAGAGGTTCATTATATGATGTGAGACCCACAATTTTGTGATTTAAATAATTTTCAATCAATAAGATAGAATGTGTTCAAAAGAGTGTATTCCTAGTATTTGTCATTAAATAATCCCTATTAAGTGAATAACATTCACTCAATAATTAACCGTATAGTAATAGATATCAATGTAAATTTTATAATTATGCAATAGTTATGTAATGGATATCGATGTAAAGTCCACACCAACTTCTGAATTTTATTTTGTTATGCAATAGTTAACAGTATAGTAAATTGATAATTCAGCTTCTAATAATGATTGCTAAATTAATGCCAATAGTTTATCTATTCTCATTTTGATCTTGTATTATCGCATTTCTTAGGGAAAGTTTTTAAATCCTGGCCAGAGCAGCTTTATTATATAGCAATAGCATATTGCATATTTCTTGGTTTCTCCTGTTGCAGGACCATGATTTAGTAGTGTTTATGCAGAATCAATGATGACGAGCTCCACAGATTTTACACAGCTTCTAATAATGACTTTTCATGCTTCCTTACCTCAATCAAGAAGACAATAAGCTGGCGGGACAGTTACAGATTTCTTTCAGGGGAAGAGCTGGAACCGTGGTCAAATATGGTGTTCTGGCATGGATCTGATTTTTCGCACAGACCTTGCCTCATTGTAAGGCTTGGGATAGCTTGTCGCACTTTGGCGTCTGAAGATAGACTTCAATTTGCTCAGGCAGTTAGTATGTTTTTTCTTTTTCTTGCCATCAGTTCATAATTAACCAGTTTCTTTGCTTATGGGTTTCCTGCTTTAGTTTAATGGTAATCAGTGGTCTATACTTCAGTATCACAGGTAGAATACGGAGTCTTGCACTTGGTTGATGCAAACAACCCTCAAATTACAGTATTGGTGGACTGTGAAGGGTTATCTCCATTGAGAATTCCTATGAAAATGTTGAGATCTTGTTCCTCCCTTCTGCAAGAACACTTTCCTAATCGTCTTGGTTGCTTGTTTATCATCCGACTTCCAGCAATTGTTCGTGTTATTGCCCAGACTTTTATTCAGGTAAATTTTCCCTTCCATTTATTTAGCATAAAATAACAAAGAGTTGTTCGATTAAATGCAATTTCAGTTATCCTTAGAGTGCCTCAAATCCAGATACAGTTTCTTGGCCTAAAATGAAGTTTTTCTTATTTCTTAAACCAATATCACTGTAAAATTTTTGCTTTTTCTAAATAAACTAATTCAAGATTTTGAATCATAGGTTTTAAAGCCATCTACTAGGAAGAAGTTGAAGTTAGGAGGAGAGGTATATCGGAAGGTACTTTATGACAATTTTCCGACCCTACCATCATATCTTGGAGGCAGCTGCACTTGCATGAGATGTTCTAAAATTGGCAACTTGGATATGCTGCAACCTCATGCAACTGGGACCAGCAGGATTGATAGAGAGGAGGATATCAGTGAGAATAGGGGTTTGCCATCACTGCATCAATCTAATGAATTAGATGGCTGCCAAACCAGCAATTCTGACCAGCTGTTGAGAAAGGCTGTCATAAGTATTCTTGTATTTTGGGTTTTCATAGCTCTTGGTGCTGGAATTTACGATCCTGGTAGTCTTCATTTACCCCCATAACCTAAGATTGGGAAAATTAGTTTGTTTCGCTAGTTGAATAAATTTTTAGAGGACACCTCTAGTTTGAGTATGTGTTTTTGAATTAGGAGCTGGTGTGAGAACAGTAAAGGTGCACTGTTTCAGATTCCTTAGATATATAGATCTCCGGTTATGGCTTGAACAACTGCATTGTAAAATCGTTTTTGGTTTTATAAATTTTATGAATTATATCAAATATTCCATTTTACCGCAGAAAATTGCTTCTACTGAATTGTTTGATCCTCCAAATAGAATGTTACAATGAAGAATGCAGCCATGCAGGTGTGACCTTGCATTGACAGCACTCACATCAAAATATAACCAAGTTTGCTAAGTAAAATGTAGCATAAGAATTAAGTTATTGTTTCGAGGACACTATAATTAAATAGAGAAGATAAATAAATTAAATATCAATTCAAGTGATCCAAATTTATCACCGTTTCAAAATTGAATTTAATGGAATATGTTATTTAAATATCTTTATTAATTCTGCATCAAAAATATCTTTATTAATTCAAAATTAAACAAAGTAATAATTACTCTCTCCGTCCTTTTACTAAAATGTATTTTTGTTTTTTTCTCTTAATTTCATCAACAAATATATTATTAAGTTTTTCAAGATAATATTATTTATTATAGGATAAAATTAAAATAGATGTTTAAATATCTCATTTGAAAACACTAATCAATTTGATTTTTTTTTTCTTTCAAAATCTATAAACTATAGTCATTTTGGGAAATAGAAAGTATTAGATTAAACCATTAATTTGGTCTCTTAAATATAATTCTCATTTTTAGTGCATGTTTGATTGAGTTCAAATTGAGGAAAAAGATGAAGAAATTTTCAAAAAATAATGTGGATATTACAAACACAGTTGCCCTTTCATTCTAAGCAACAACACAAACTGCATGTCCAAATATGGTTTACAATGATTAAGTTTTGGTGGAGTGAGAAAAAAAGAAATGAAAGTGAATAAAGATGGAAATTTTGAATTTAAATAGAGAATAAAAATTGTGAGTGATACAAAATTGTATTATTTATTTCATTCATTTTTTATCTTCTATTACATCTATTAAATGGAACATAAAACGTAATAGTATCATTTTTAATTACATCTTTATTACTATTTAATTTTTACATCCTTGCTAAAAATAACATTAACTAGAAGTATCATTTTTAATTATTACACCTTTATTACTATTATTTAAATAATTACATCTTTATTACATCCTTGTTATAAATAAGTGAGAAATATACTTTCTATATTTCGGCTTAAATTTGAAATGATATTCGTTTATTTAATAAGACACAATTTATAATATTTTTTATAAATTATTTTTAGACTAGACTAGAAATATTCCTCATTAAAAGAAGAAAAAATATCTATTGACAAAATCATTAGAAAAGAGAAATAGTAATAATAAGAATTTTTGAAAAAATTATAAATTGAAGATAAATTATTATTATCAATTAAATTAATTATTTTTAAATATTAATAAATTAGATAATTAAATATTATATATATATAATAAGGGAGAGAATAATATGGAATGTCATAACATAAATCAAAAACAAATAAATATATTCATTCATTAATTTTTTTAATGTGTTACGCCACGTCATCTCTGACCGTGTGTAAAACACTTATGACTTGTGACTTACTTATCCAATAGTTCCGACAACTCCAGAAACAGTAACATAATAACCAGACACACACAGCTCATTGATTTATGTCTTAAAAACACAATTAATCAACCTCAGCCACTGCATCTGCATTTACGCTTTCTTATTAATCCTTTCAATTTGCTTGCTACTACTCTAATATCTATCCCTATATACAATTCTCTCTCTCTCTCTCTCTCTCTCTCTCTCTCTCTCTCTAACAAACAGGTATTTAACTATTCAGTAGAAATTTGATTTTTTTTTTTTTTTTTTGTGTTTGCTTTTTTCAAAGTTTGGTATGATGCCACCCTTTTGTTTTGGTGTCGTCGCCGTTGCTTAAGACCTTTCATTATGTTCTTCAACTTTCCGTGAGTTTGAAGGATCCCAAAATTCATTTTTTTTATTATTAAAATTATTGGTTCTTTTTGGTATGGAATTAAGTAATTTAAAAAATAAAATTTAATTTAGAGTTTGGTGGGGAATTTCAAAGTACCGGATCCTCTTTCTTCTATAAATTGTTTTCGGATCGTAGGTCATTTGGATCAGATCCGTGATTTGTGGTTTTAGATTTGTGTGTCTTTGTGATAAGGTCCATTGTTATTTCTCACACTCTCTCTTTCTCTTCTGCATGTTATTGAAGTGTCTGATATTTATTACTTGATTTGATTTTATGAAAATTTGTAACTAGCCTAATGTATGAGTAAGAAATTTTAACCCTTTGAGAATTGGTTCAGGATTTGAACTTCAGTGGGTTTTTTTGACAATGGCAACGAATTCTTCTAATGGAGCAGCAAAGCAACCTCCCATGCCATCTCCCTTGCGTTTTTCCAAGTTCTTTCAGGTGAACTCTCTCGCGTAGCATTCTCATGCTTTTCTTTCATTCTAATTGTTGCTTGGATCCTGTTATGCGGATTTCCTTTTAGTTCACTTTTGTTGTTCTCGTGTTTCTCACTTTTGTTACAAGTCGATTTCTATTGATAATGGCATAATGTCATTTCATTATGACATGTTAAAGTATAAAACTGAGTTTATTTGCAGATGAGTGACTTACCTGTGCTTGTCAGATTCCCCTTTTGCTTTTATGAATGGATCTTTATTTTAATGTGCCTGAATTGATGGTGATATTTTATTTATATGGCCAATGGTGGTCTAGAAACAATTTATGAAATCCATATACCTTTTTTGTAGGTGTAAAATGTTATAGGAATTCAGTAAATTTAATGTTTGCTGGGAACATGAGTAGTACCGAAATTCAGATCTCTCTAAATTTCAACTTGTGTGCTGGTTAGATCTTGAAGCTGTTAGCATTTTAGTTTTTATTCAATGCTCACTCATGTCAAAATATATGTTATGGTTGCATTCTTATGTTTTGTTTTTCGGCTCTTGTTTCCAATTGGTCAATTAAAATAATTTGCCCGTTTCACTGCTTCATTTCACTTTATATATTCTCTTCCACAACATAATTCAGGTCATATGGGATTATGTGCTTAAAAGCTGACAAAAAAAAAAGGTTTATAAAACATCATATTACATCTCATTATCAAGAGAACACTGATTATCTGATCAATGCTCTTGTCAGGATGTCTTACTTTACATGATCATTTTTTCCCCTTTCCTTATGTGAATTCTTGGTTTTACAATGTTCCTTTCATCTCTGACAACAGTCCAATATGAGAATTCTGGTTACTGGAGGAGCTGGATTTATTGGCTCTCACCTAGTTGACAAATTGATGGAAAATGAAAAAAATGAGGTTAGCTTGGTTGATAACTATTTTTCTTAGTTTTGAAATTTATTAGTTATTCAACAAGTACGATAGAACTTTGGAACAATATGTGATAGTATGCTGGTCTAATCAGGTCATTGTTGCTGACAACTACTTCACTGGATCTAAAGACAACCTTAAAAGATGGATTGGCCATCCAAGATTTGAGCTAATTCGTCATGGTATAATTTTACTATTCTCTTCATTGCAATCATTCACAGTCTGGGATTAATTTGATGGTTTTTTCTCAATTGTTCTAAATCAGTCACCAATGTAGAGCAGCCAGCTGCATCATGCTGTTCAACATAACATGATGATTCTATCATGTGAAGAGTTTTTCTGAGTTTTTAGATGTGTTTTAATTTAATTAAAATGCATATACTTTTCTTTTCCCTGAACAGATGTCACAGAGCAATTGTTGATTGAGGTTGATCAAATCTATCATCTTGCATGCCCTGCTTCTCCAATCTTCTACAAATACAACCCTGTAAAGGTGGGGGTTCTTAGAGTCTACTTTCATATTTCTGTCATTTACCATGATCGTGTCAGCTGTCTACATGATTTATTTCTTGCACAGAAGTAGTTTTAGTTCCTCCCACTGTCCCCCTCCCCCTTCTATTGCAGATTTCACATGAGAATTTCATATATATTGTTATGATGTTTCCAATTGTTAGTATGTCTCGTAATTCAGTTGTGTTTATGAACTACTCATTGGTCGATTCTCTCTATCTAGTGAATTTCGAGAAACTATCTAACAGTTAAAGTAAAACCTTTACAGACAATAAAGACAAATGTGATTGGAACACTCAACATGCTTGGGCTTGCTAAGCGTGTGGGAGCAAGGTTATCTCTTTTTCTAAATACAAAAGTCGATGATCTACACCATTATCATCCATGTATTTTACAAGTTGTAATTTTGATTGACAGGATTTTGCTTACATCTACTTCAGAAGTATATGGGGACCCTCTTGTGCATCCACAACCAGAAAGCTATTGGGGCAATGTAAACCCTATTGGTACATACACATCTCATTCTCAATCCAAACTTGTGTATCAATGGCATCATAATGGGGACAATGCTAATTTAGCTGAGCTCATCATAATGTTTACCTCAAAGTTTAATTTTCACACTTCAAAGTGATTTGTCATTTTGATCATGCATTTGTTAAAGATCATGATCTGAAAGCTGCAAAGATATGATCTTTTTGAATTATATTTTGATAAGATCCATGGCGATCATATATTTCCAAACCTATAGGAATTTGGAATGACCATCGACTTTAATATATACCATATCATGATCTCTTGGAATGTTGCTTTATCAATAGCCTAAACATAAAAATATGTGTGCACAGGAGTTCGGAGTTGTTATGATGAGGGTAAGCGTGTTGCAGAAACTTTGATGTTTGATTATCATAGGCAGCATGGAATCGGTAATTCCTTATCTTTATTTTTTCCTTTTCTCCTTGGCAACATCTCATTGATTGTGGGCACAAACAGTACACGTTTTGCACTGCTGTTAACTAATAAGTAATTACTGAATGTGATGCTTATTTTCATATTTTTCTCTCAGAAATACGCATTGCGAGAATCTTTAACACATATGGACCACGCATGAATATTGATGATGGGCGTGTTGTCAGTAACTTCATTGCTCAAGCAATTCGGTAAATCCTTTAACTTAATAATGTTATAGGCAAGATGGATATGCTGATAAATAATTTTTTAAGACTTTATATTATCTCAACTCTCAAGAAACATTGATGCTCAGCAAGCAACTATTTGAGTGCAGTACTGCCGTAATAAGTAATTATGTGCTTGTTGAGCCTGCTGTTTATTTGCTAGGTTGATTCAAATACCTTGATTTAGTTGACCACTCATAATTTCGTTTTTTACCATTTCAAGTTGCACTTTCTATTTGTTGCTTCTCATATAATTTTTTGTTGCAGTGGTGAGCCCTTAACTGTCCAAGTTCCAGGAACTCAAACTCGCAGTTTCTGCTATGTCTCTGACATGGTATATATTATACATGTTTCTCATTTGTGTGTTATTATCTTGATTCAAGTACCAGGCATGATTGACTAAGATTATACATTTGAAATCTATTAGGTTGATGGACTTATACGTCTAATGGAAGGGGAAAACACTGGTCCAATCAACATTGGGAACCCAGGTTATATTACAACTGATACATTTGAGCGCTGATTTTTCTGCCAAATATTAATATGTGTTGATACTTCATTCTTCCAGGTGAATTTACAATGATTGAACTTGCCGAGAATGTGAAAGAGGTTAGTTGTAACTTGCGAACCATTTCAGTTCTTGGAGAATCCCCACATCTCTCTTCTGTGTTAGTCTGGTTATATTTTAACTGTAAGCTTTGAACAACAAGTTTGAAAAAGGAAATCTTTGATAATGAATTGTGGACATGTTTCCATGAGAGGGATTGTGTATGTGCTTTGCAACATGCCATTAACAAAGTGATGTCGGGGAAAAATGTTTTTTTTTTTTTTTTTTTTTTTTTTGTTTTACCTTGAGGTTTAATAATAGAGCTTTTGGTGAAAAACTTTGAAGTTAGCTAATGCTTTATGTATGGTCGTGCAGCTTATCAATCCAAAAGTGGAGATAAATATGGTTGAGAACACTCCTGACGATCCTCGTCAGAGAAAACCAGACATTACAAAAGCAAAGGAATTGCTGGGATGGGAACCAAAGGTCAAGTTGCGTGATGGCCTTCCTCGCATGGAAGAGGATTTCCGTCAGAGGCTTGGGGTTCCCAAGAGCAACTGAGCTCGTTTTACTCCTTCACTTCTTATCATATAATCATAATGAATATTTTGATAGTAACTGGGATGAATCTGTTAAGTGTTAAGATGTTTTATATTGAAAATTATGGAGAGGAAGGTTAAACGTGCAGCCGGCAAAGTCAACTTGAACTTGCTCTTCAAATTGATACAATAAGATTGCTTCTCCACCCAACTTCTATTGGAAATGCTGTTGTTGAGATGAGTTGAAATTATTTTTATTGAAATTTAGGTGTTACAAGTTCTCTTTCAACTTTCTTTATCCATTGTATGTCAGGGTAGGTGTGTCTTAATGTGTTATCTGTGTACCGAAATACAATTCAGATTGTGTTGGGTGGGTTCATATTTGGATTTGAGGAGGTTTGAATCTCCTTAAGAAATAAAGTTATAATGTTCTGATATGAATGTCAAATAAATAGGTTCTACTTGAAATGTGTTTCTCAATTCTTATTTATTGAGATCTATTCTTCCGATCGTTATATTCTATTATTCATCTCGCTTGACTGGGTCTCTATGTTTGTTTGCGTACATAATTTACGTAGCGATAAAATCAAATTAAAGATAAATTGAAATTAAATATTATTATAATCTTAATTGCTTCTAATTTAAATTTAAGTTTTAAAATTTTAATTCCAAACTGCCATATTAATATAGATGATGTGCAGTAATTCACATAATTTCTTTCTGAAAGGAGAAAATATATTTTATATCCCTCTAAAATTTCAAAAGTTTGTTTTAGTTCCTCTAGATTTTTTTGACTGCATTTAGTCTCTTTATTTTTTAAATGTCTGTTTTTCATCCCTTCAAAATTAAAATATATTCTAAATAGAGCTTAAGAAGAAAAGTGACTTTTTGACAAAATAGGTTAAAAATGAAAGCTAAGGTTTTACTCAATATAGTATAGGACAAAGAGAGTAACATATGATACAAATACTTGAATTACAAAGGATGATTTTTTTTATCATGTGCATTATTTGATTAACAATGGACAATACAAGCATAATAATATAAAAATTACTAAAATATTTTTTAAATATTAATTATCTTAAAATAATTACATTATTATTATATTTTATGAGGATTCATGATAAGATTGTTGTAGTTAGTAAATAATGTGAATTTGAAATAAATGATATGATAATGAGTTATTATAGCTAACAAATAATGTGAATTCAAAATATATGGTTGTTGGCAACTAATAGGATAATGAGCAAGAAATGAGAAAAAGAGAAGTAGAGATATGTTTGTCTTTTGAATACTTTGTACCTAAGACAAGAAGTTGCTTTTCTTGATTTTGTGAGTAAAAAGAAATTGAGTTGTTGTCATGTACTCATCTAATTATTATATGTTATCCCATAAACTTTTTCAAATCAAACATAGAACAAAAATATTGGTCCTATCCAGTAAATTTTTAGTAAATTAAACGGACCCTAATTATTAAAATGGGTTGGTCAATAAAGTATTTATCGGAGTGGGTGATTTTTGTCATAAAGGATGTAGGAGGCGCTACCCTGATATGTTTTATCATGTTAGTATTTTGGCTGATACTAAATATTTGTTTAATGACTAAATTTCACATCACATCACATTTTTATTCAATTTATCGTAGGTCAAGCTAACGCAAAATACATGTTTAATGATTATGCTCCTCCTATGACATCTTCTTAAAAAATCTCCTATTATTTTGTAAAGAAAATACTAAATAAAAAAATTTAATATCTTAAATATATATAAAAAATATTTTGGTTAAAAAAATAAAAAATATTCAATTCCATTTTTTTAGTGAGTAAAAAAACTTTTTAAAAAATGTTATAGAAGGATTTAAAAGTATATTAAAAAAAAAATCTTACTAACTAGTATCTCATTTACACTCACACTAATCAACTATATTATTCAAGAGACACACTAAGTTGTGTACCTTTTAAGAAAGTATAGCAAAAATATCATATGAATTTAAGAGAAATCATAAGGGTATCAATGTATTTACTCACTATTATTCTATTTGTCCCCAAAACTTAAGGAAAGTTTAAAAATACTAAGTGAAAATGTGATATGAGACATAATCATGAAACATGTATTTAGCGTTGTGTGTATTAGGATGATGTTTCCTATTATAGAACAAACAAAAAGTGTAAGGTATCACTTAGGGTGGCGCCTTCTAAGTCTTACTTGACAAGGATCACTCATTTTAGTAAATATTTTTTTTTATCAAACTATTAATGTAATTAGTTTTCGTTTTTAACCAATTTTAGTAAAAAAATTCAAGAAAAACAAACGTTTCAAAACTAAAGAGATTAAAATTGAATAAATTGTTTCAAAACTAGAGATTCAAAATGAATAAATTGTTTTAGAGGGAATACAAATAAACTTTTGAAATTTTAAATAAATTAAAAACATATTTTATCCTTTTTAAATATATAAATTATATTTTTTAGATTTATGATGAATAACTTAAATTACACGATAAAGCTATTTTTAAATATTAATAATTTATCTTTATTTCTTTTTTAGAAATTCTATTTTAAATCTATAAATTGAACTTTAATAGTTCATTT
>PYAF01004757.1:3116084-3139250 GCA_007407185.1 Glycine tomentella
ATATTCTCCTTATAAGCAATCATATTTGAGCTAGTTAATAGTTTAATTTAAATATACATTTCACACATTGTTTTTTTTATATAAAAAAATCCCTACAAAATAATCATTAGATTATTTTATATAATTTTCAATTTTTTAAATATGTAACAAAATTATATAAAATATTTTTTTTGATCTAGTTAATAGTTTAATTCTTTTAGTTCAATTTAAATATACATTTCACATATTGTTGCTTTTTCTATAAAAAAAAAACCCTACAAAATAATCATTAGATTATTTGTTATAATTTTCACTTTTTTTAATATTTCACACATTATCCTAGCAGTTATAGCCGAAAACAACAATTCTCCCAACTTATCTTAATTATGTGTATACTAGAATTTCTTTAATCATCTATCTCTGTTGACTCACTCCCTTTTATATTTATCTCTAAATTGAATTTAAATATTTTTAAAAGATATTAATAATTAAAAAAATCTTATATTATAATTTTTAACCAATAAAAAACCATAAGAGGTATATCTTTAAAGTAATTATTAATAGTAAATAAAGTTATCACATATCTCTTTACATTGCAAATGCATTAACAAGGAAGGAGCGTGAGTTTCATGCATAATGATGTTCAGTATAGCATTGCTCTTTCCTGAAATAAAATGATTTTTTATGTATAAAAAAAATCAATTAAATTTAAAGGGTTTAAAAGATTAGATTAAAGTAATGAAGATAATGAGTGAGAGCAATGGAGGAGGAAGACAGCAACAAACTGATAATATTAAATATCTTTAGATGAAGTGATGAACAAACAACTTCCATGATTTGATTTAATTAGATGCGTTTGTCTTTGTCCAACAAAAACTCCACGTGAGCCCATGCAAACAAGCAGAGAAAATCTTCTAATTTTAATTCTCCACTTTACCCCCAAAGTGTGCCATGTGTGTATTTATTTATTTATTATAAATTTAAGAAACAATTCCAAAACATTATGCTATAAATAATAGTGCATTACACTCACATCACATTCCCCTTTCTTGCTTATTCATTACTCATTCTCAGTCCCCGATTTTGCTTAACCTTCAATTCTCCAATCGTACGTATTTTCTTCCGTAGATATACGGTTTGGTTTTCCTTTGCATGTTCTGTTTGGTGTGATTTTGATTTCGATCGCTCTTGTCGTTGCATAGGTGCTTTCATTTTACGTTCTTCAACATTCCGTGAGTTTTAAGGCTTCTTTTTTGTTTTTCTGATAAATGTTTTCATTTTTCTAAATTTGGCATTTGATTGAAGAATCTTCTGTTTTTGGATCTATATAATTTGGTTTATGATCATAGTGTGTTTGGATCAGAAGAGTGGATAGGTTTTTGGTTTGGAATTTGGATTGGATTGGTTCTGTTCTCATTCTCTGTCTCTCCCCAATTGGCCCTTTTATTTGATAGATTTGATGGCACTTGATTTGGTTTATGAAAATTTTGTTATGCTGTTCAAAATATCCGATCCGTGGTGAGAGCGAATTGGTTAACCTCTTTGAAATTGGTGCAGGAATTGAACTTTAGAGGTCCTTGCAATGGCAGCGAATTCTTCTGATGTACTGTCGCCGAAGCAACCTCCCTTGCCATCTCCCTTGCGTTTCTCCAAATTCTATCAGGTGTACCATCGCTTTATTATTATTATTATTATTATTATTATTATTAACAATTTTCTTGCCACATTGTTGTTCTCGTCTGTTATTTGGTCGCACATTCTTGATCTTTTCAATTTTTGTATCCTGTGTACCAGATGCATAGGATAAGAATATGGTTTATATATGTTTACACCATCTATTAAATATGATCAAAATAAATATAATGGATGAACTTTGTTGTTGTGCTTAAGTTTTTTCTTAAGCTCTGCAAATCAGTATCATTTACTATTTACATAGAATGCAATCACAAATCAAACTGTGAGAGCTTACTCTGCAAAATATTACCAACAGGCCAGAGTTATATCCAGGGAGGGAGGGGAGTGATAACAGAAAAAAGGATTCAAAGTTATCCCCTCTTTCTTTCTTTCTTTATAATGGGGGGTATACTAATACTGAGCAGTGAAACTGAGTTTTTTTTTTTTTTTTTCATTTATCTATTATTCTATTTTCTTGTATACCTATGGTTCAGAAGTATGTGTATGAAAACATGCATCCTGCAACTGTTGATTGAAATTTGTTTAACCAACATTTCTTTCATTCTTGACAATAGTCTAACATGAGAATCTTGATTACGGGAGGAGCTGGATTCATTGGTTCTCACCTAGTTGATAGATTGATGGAAAATGAAAAAAATGAGGTCAGCTAATTAGTTTATTGTGTTTTTGAGTAGTTTTGTTTTTCTTTTCAGCAATTCTATTCTGCTTACAAAACATAACTTCTAATCAGGTCATTGTTGCTGATAACTACTTCACTGGATCAAAGGACAACCTCAAAAAATGGATTGGTCATCCAAGATTTGAGCTTATCCGTCATGGTATACTCCATTTTGTTTACTATTCAACTTCTCGGCTATCTAAAAATTAAATTGTTGTGCATATGATAGACTGAAGGTTAGATTATATTTTATCTCATTTGTTAGCATGTGTGAACACTAGTGTCTAAGGTTGGAAAGTGATTTATGTTAAAAGTTAAAAGACTGCAAAAGATCATTCTATCAGCAGAAGCTTCACAGTTGTTACACCACAAATTTCAGTATTTGATATTTCAGATTCAGTTGTTTCTTAATCAACTGCAATGTTGATCAACTGGTTGTATGATATTCTCTTGAATCATGAACAGTGATACCTTAGTGTATATAGTATATCATGTTCAGAATGTCTTTAAATGTCTGAAAATTAATGATACTGATACACATTATCATTATGATCCCTTTATAGATGTCACTGAACCTTTGACAATTGAGGTTGATCAGATCTACCATCTTGCATGCCCCGCATCTCCTATTTTCTACAAATATAATCCTGTGAAGGTTAGTTTTGAGTCATGTTTTGTCTATATTTCATTATCTTTTGATTAGCATGCAAACATGTTTTTCTCAGCTGATAAAGGTTTTGCTTTTAACATTCGTTGCATAGTCATTGGCCAATTTATATTGCAGTATATAGAATTCATGCATTCTGTGGCTTTCTGCAATCTGCAGTATATTAATTCTACTTCTGTCATGTGTTATTGCTTGAAAATTCTGTTTTTCAGCTGATCCTGAGACAGTATCTAATATGTTAGGAAATAATTTTTACAGACAATAAAGACAAATGTGATTGGCACACTGAACATGCTTGGGCTTGCAAAACGAGTTGGGGCAAGGTTGGTAAATTGTCTTTGGAAAATGATAATTTCAGCTTCTATCATCAGTTGGTCTTTATTCTTTTTCTTTTTGGTAGTCTTAGTTCTTATTTTATTGGCAGGATTTTACTCACATCAACATCTGAGGTATATGGGGATCCTCTTGTGCATCCCCAACCTGAAGGCTACTGGGGCAATGTGAACCCTATTGGTACATGCTTTTTTCTTTGTCTCAATCTGTATCTTTCTTAAATTAAATTATATTTTCTGCTATGATTGTGAAAGATATCTGTGCAGTATAAACCATAGAGACGTACTTTCTTATTTAACTTTTGTATTATAAGGTAGCTTATTGTTTGAATTTCTTTTTCATGACAAACTATAATTGGTTATGAACTTAAGAAGCTAAAAGCATTGAAGTATGCATGTGTGTGTGAGACCTTTCTTTTGCCACATAAGTATTAGCTCCTTAATGCAAGGTTGACTTTTTTGAAGCAAAGAATTTTTTTAATACAATATTTATGTAGATGTATTATGGTCTAAGCACTTGATTATATATCTTTAACAGGAGTTCGTAGTTGCTATGATGAGGGGAAACGTGTGGCTGAAACTTTGATGTTTGATTATCATAGGCAGCATGGAATAGGTAATTTCTGCTCTTCTTTTCTTCATAGTTGTTGTTGATTGTTGTTGTTTTCTTCATAGTTGTCTTTTGTTCCTTGTTATAGCTGGTAGAAAATTTTCTTTTGTAAGTTAACTGAGTTTTTTTTATATTTCTTTCAACATAGAAATACGTGTTGCAAGAATCTTTAACACATATGGGCCGCGCATGAATATTGATGATGGACGTGTTGTCAGCAACTTCATTGCTCAAGCGATTCGGTAATTAAAACATTTTTCAGTTTGTAGTTTATATGTTGTACTGTAGTGTTATTTCTATGTTCCTTCTTTGATCTGTTAATGATGGTTTTTGATTGCTGCATTCAGGATTTTAGTTGAATGCGTGATGCATGCAATGGGGCATGCTTTTCACTTGCATCAATTATTGATTTAATTATTTCAGTACCTTGATTTTGTTGACTAACTGTGACTTCTTTTTCGGTCTTCTCCCCATTTCTAAATTGATGTTTTATTGCTTTATCTGTTTTCCGTCATTTCTCTCAATCTTTGTCATGTTTCAGTGGTGAACCCTTGACAGTCCAGTCTCCAGGAACACAAACTCGCAGTTTCTGCTATGTCTCTGATCTGGTATATATCTCATTTGCATCTTTGTTTCATTGAGTTACTGTTGTATTTGGTAAGCTGATTATGTTTTATTGTGATAGGTTGATGGACTTATCCGTCTCATGGAAGGATCCGACACTGGGCCAATCAACCTTGGAAATCCAGGTTAGATTTATATTGCAAGGCCTTCTTTTGAGTGTCTTTAACTTTTTTCGAATTGTGAAAACATCTTTAATTTCTTTGCCTTTATCAGGTGAATTTACAATGCTTGAACTTGCTGAGACAGTGAAGGAGGTTAGTTCAAGCTTTTATCCTTTTCAATAGCTTTCACTTCTCAAGTTTGGTTCATACTTAATTAAGCTTGTGAGTAGTAAAGTGTGATTTGAAACTTAGCCAGCCACCAATCCGGGAGGGAGCTATTTTTATAGGGAAGACTGCATGTGTGCAAAATACAAAATTAATGCATGGCGTCTATATGATTTAATTACAACACATTTTAACTCATTTTAATTCCTATGCATATATTTTTTTAACTTATTTTAATCCCTACACATACAATTTCTAATCCGTTTTAGTTCCTACAATTTTGTTAAGAAGTGTATGTGTAGGACTAAAATGAGTAGTTTTTAAGTGTAAAAATTAAACGTAAAGATTGTACAGGTATAGAAACTAAATGAATAATTAAACTCGCCTATATTAATGGATTTCTCGGAAAATAGTTTCTAATACATACTCTTGTGGTTGATTTGCAGCTAATTAATCCAGATGTCGAGATAAAGGTAGTGGAGAACACTCCTGATGATCCGCGACAGAGAAAACCAATTATAACAAAAGCAATGGAATTGCTTGGCTGGGAACCAAAGGTTAAGCTGCGAGATGGCCTTCCTCTTATGGAAGAGGATTTCCGTTTGAGGCTTGGATTTAACAAAAACAATTAACTTATTTTTGTTCCTTTTATATCTAGTCAAAATATTTAGATAATAAGTGGTATTGGATTATTCTATAAGTTTTCATATTTATGATACTTAGGAAGTAGGGGTACCTGTAATTTTGTTTCGATTTGTTTCCATCAAGTGTCAAAGATCGTACTCTTGTTTCACAAAAAACACTGCAGCAATCATGTCTGTGCAAATTTTGCCAGTGAAATTATTATTGAGTTAAAATTTTCTTATAGTAAAAAGAGAAGTCCTGCTTTATGGTCCTCTTTTCAAACATACGTGAATGCATTCTTTGATAATCAAGTTTCTGTTATACTAAATCATTAGTTCTTTACTTCTTCTTTTCAACTGCACTAGTCAAGTCGTGATTGATTAAAAATTAAAAATCAAACTAGGTTTATATGTAAGAGGTATTAAGTTCAGACTTTTTGATGTTATTAATAAGTAATCATGCTTATTATTTCGGTATTATTAAACATGTTATTTGTAGGCGGTGATTGTGAACGGAAAATATAAAAGAGTATTCATACAACTTAAATATTAAGGTTTGACCAGCGTTTAATTAAAGGACCACAATGAAAAGAGAAAGTGGGACGGGGGCTGCTAATAGAAGAACAAACATTTTCATATTGACAAAGTGCAACTGACACTTGTTAAAAGTGCAAAACCTTCTGACAAATTTTATCATATTGATAATTAGCTCTGTATTGTTATGGCATGATAAATTTGTTAATTTCCTCTGTATCATATCATATTATAATACATAGAGAATCTTTTTTTTTTTTTTTACTCTAGCATTATCAATATTTTCTCTCAATCATATTAAATTATTCTCGTTTTATCATTATATACTTGTTCTTTTTAATTGACTATCTTTTGTGGTTGGTACAATATATAATATTTATAACATTTTACATTTCAAAATGTAATTGCTCTCCAATATTAGCAACTACTTATTCTCTGTTTTATTTAGTGCCTTTAGTTGCTACTTGAATAACAATATACTATCCTATTTTCTATTTAACAACAATCTCTCTGATTAAAATTTTAAATTGTCAATAATTAATTATCTTTGTAAACCCAAAATATAATTTATATATTTATAGATATTACTTAGCTTAGCTTGTACGTATTAGCTTGTATTTTTTTATTACTAATGATATTGATGTAAAATATTTATTAATTTTATTATTGATGACTAATAAAAATCTCTTTTAGTGATTTTTCTTCTTTCAAATATGTTTTTTATTTTATTTATATGGTTCGAATCTAAAATTTAATGAAATCTAACAACATATTAGTTATATTTTTTTTTCTTTTGTTTGTTCTTTTCGTTCCTAAAAAAATAAAATAAAAATATTAGTCTATTTAATTAAATTGAGTTGGGTCATATTATTAATATTCTTAGAGCATTAGATACGGTATAAAAAAAATTTTGTATTGATATTTACATTGGTTATAGTAATAACAGTGTATTAATTACATTTTTTTATTCAGAAAAAAAAGAGTGGTCTAAGGACACTTGTTTAACATTTGTGAATTGAGATTTATTTCAATCTAGCGATTAATTATATTGTTAAAGGAAATAAAAGATTCGTCCTCGTGAATCCACGCGGCTCCACCAGAAAGAAAAGCGGTAATGTGGTGTTCTTTTCTGCTCTGCCAAGCCAAGCGATTCTCCTGTCGTGTATGGCGGTGCGAATGTCCACGAGTCCCATTCACCATGTCACTGTTCAATCGACAATTCAACAATAATGCAGTCAGTAAAAATGACATTGCAAATAGCATAATACTGCTAATTCCACGCCACCTCAGATTCTTTCATTATCCAAAAACCCACCGCACCGCACCGCGCCCCCGCATCCACGATTCCTTTTCCAATAAAACAAACACATTTTAGTTTCTGCAAAAAAAAAGAAACCCCTATCCAACGGCCACGCTTCCATCATTTCTTTGACTTCACTTTTCATCCCTCTTGTTTTCCACGTTTCTTTCTATCGAAGAAAAGTGGTTACCTTCGTTCGGTTAATTAACACTCCAAAACCAACTCTACAATACTGCACCAAACCACCCTCCTCTCCGTTAAATTTAAATCTTAATTTAATTTGATTTATTTTCCCTTCCGTCGCTAGATAAATGCCGAAACCGCGTCTGGATCGGGATTAGGGCGCTAGGGTTTTTGTTCGCTGCATCCGGTTCTGCTTCGGATTCCGATCGGAAATGTCCGAACCTCATTCACCGCCCCGTACCTCCGCGTATCTCGACGCGCTCTCTCAGGCGATCCACAAGAAGCTTCAGCGGGTTCGTTTTTTCTTCCATTTTTCTCTTGGCAAAAAGTGGAACGAGCAATTGATTTAGTTCTTGTTGCGTGTGACGAATGCGGTGCAGGCGTTGGCTAATTCCTCGCAGAGGCGCAATTTGTTGCAGGAGCTGTTTGCGGACATAGCTTTAGAAGTCGATGACCGAGCCAAAGGTGAGTGAGTTTGAGATTAAAATCATTGCGTTATTCAATCTGATGATTTTCGCCGTGTTGCTACTTTGAGTCTTGTGATATATTATAGAGTACGGAGATTCACATGGCAACTTGTGCTTTGAGCATGTTAGTGGAGTTAAAATGTTTGTGGTCACGGTTTATATATAGAATAAAACTTAGATGCAGCTTACTATGCGCTTTTGGTCCCATTCTTCAGCTCGAATTGGAGTTTCATCTCGGTAATTTGCGTAATAATGGTTTGCATTAAAGATCAACATAGATTACTGAAGTAAAACTCTAATTTAGATAGAAGAATAGAATCAAAAGCACCGATGGAACTGTATCTAAATCTTGTCTTTATATATACTTCTTTTGGTATGAAATGAAGTTTTAATCCGATGTTCAACTAGCATATATGTGGCTAAGAAAATAGGATTATTATGTCTTGCTAACATAATTAGCTGCTCCGTTATGTTATGGTGATCTCTGAATGCTGGATATGCTTGATCACGTGTGATTGGGAACTTTATTGAACAAATGAGTGTGATACAGGAGGATGGAATTCACAAGAATCACAACTAAAATGTGGATATTTGAATTGAATCTAATAACGTATCAGGAACTTCTTTTTTTGTTTCCTAGAAGGGGGAAGGGGGAGGAAGTATGTGTATTATCCTTTATTTGTTAAACAAGAGTTATAAAGTTCATGTTTTCTATTTTTTACAATAACAGATGTAATTGTCAACAAGGAAGAAGATGCCATTTCTCCCGCAGAGGATATTAATGATGGTCCGTTATGCTTCTATGATGTGCTTGCTGATTATTTTGTGCGAGTGTCTGAGAGTGGAAAACCTATCCTTGACTTGATTGTTCAACTTTGGAGCCAATCATTTGCTTCACATATTTTTGCCTTACTGTTTCACAAATGGGTATGTGAGCTTGTGTCTACATTTGTCTTGTTGCTTTCTTGATGACGTTTTTCATGTGTGATTGTATGGTCTTTAGTCACCGGTTTTGAATTTTAACATTCACAATTTAAAAAGAACGAGTTACTCAAGTTGCTTTACCAGCTTGGATTCTATTAAAAAGGCAAGTATTTTAAGTGCATAGATATCATTGTTTCTTTCACGATCACCATGCCCTTAATAATTAATGCAAATAGAAGCCAAGTCAGACATTCTTTTAAACTGGTGTCACTATGATTTTTGGTTCACATGGTCATCTAAAGTAGAGGTTTGTCCATACATGAAGCACAAAGACTGCTCCTTCTCCATTGTCAAATACACTTCCCACAATGACGCTGACATTGCTCACCAGGTGTCCAATTGAAAATTATTTTTTATTGGCTTAGACACATGCCAAACATGGTGTGCACGCTCAACCAACACTCCAATATGACTTGACACTTTAAGGATATGTCTCGTATAAAAAAAGTAAAGATTATTGTCTTAAAAATTTAAAACATGAAAAATATTAAGAAATTTACCCATCACACTTCCTTTGGGAACATTGCTTTCTCTATTCACATTGTTCTTCATTATTCATCCCCATTCCTTGTTCCTCCCTTTCTCTTTTCCTGTTTGTCTATTCTCTTCTCCTAGACACTTCCTTGTTTTTCGCTCCTTTCTATTCATCTTTTGGTTCCAGAACCGATAATGCTTTCTATGTTGACAGCCCAAGGTTCCAGAACATTTCACAAAGTGTTCCAGTTCAAGAACACCTCTGCAGTAGCCCTAGGTTCTTCACTCCTAACATCAACAGTTCCACAACCTCCGAGGTTTTTCCCTTTCTCCAATTTTCATTACGTGTTGTTTGTGAGCTGCTAGCAAATTTCCATAAAAAAAGAAACATCCCGGTCACCCCAAAATCAATGAGAATTTTTTTTATAGAGAGGAACTAAAAAGAACATTTTCGAAGTTAAGGGACTAATAAAAGCAAATTTAAATTTTGGGATCAAAAACAAAAGTGATCCAAATTTGAGGAACCAAAAATATATTTAAGCTTATTTAATTTCATTCTGTTATTTCACTTCTGCCTTTTAACGATTACGGAGGGTTTCCTCTGTTGTAAAGAGTCAATCTCCGTATTTCCTAAGCAAGCCTAGGTTCCTCTAAATTTCTAATGAGTTTGATGAATTGCTTGCATATATCTTCATGGATCGTAATTGTGGTATATAGTTTCAGTAAAACATTTTCCATGTAGTTTCCTACTGTGTTTCACAAAAACTTCATAACTTTTTGCAGTTATTTGAAGTTCATCTTGATAATCCAGAAGTGCTTCTCCGGTATTCATCTGCTCTGGTTCAAGGTGCCACAAATGTTTTCTGGTATGAATACAGGCTGTTGAAAAGAAAGCTTTACTTAATTGTCCATAATTAGCAGAAGCCAAGCTTGGATTTGGATTGACTGGTGTTTACTAGTTACCTATGAAGCTCAGACACAGTGGTTAAAGGATGTGTCGGGGTCAGGGTGTCCAACACTGACACGCAACGGACATGTGGCGAATTTTGTAGTGTCCAATTTTTTTTAAAGCTTGGACACAGCGGCAACCCAGACACATCTTTTTCTTTATCAAATTTAAAAAAAAAAAAAAAATCAACCTAAAGATTAAATTATAACAATAATCAAATTTCTTTTTTAAAAGTTAACCTATTTTGGTAAACCTTTCACATATAAGCTTTCTGCCTTCTGTTTTCTTAGATTCTTTTTGTGAAGAGATAAAGTTCTTGAATTTTGGAATATGATGACTTAGTACCTTTTTTGTGAGGATTATTTTCATATGAAAATTATATAGCTTAACAACTTATTGTAAGATGAATATATAAAAATTTGAACTTTTGTCATGTTGATTATATATATATATATATATATATATATATATATATATATATAATATATGATGTTCATGTGTCTTATGTTTTTTACTTTAGTTGTGTCCAAGTGTTCACGTCAGAGTTCGTGCTTCATAGCTATAGCTAGTTACAATTATATTGACTTTCATTACCAATTTACCATGACTGGACAAAATATATGAACTTCCTTTCATGCTCTATTCCGCTTCTCATTGGGAAGAAGAATAGTTGTGGGTTCTCTTCATTATTTTTCTTTTTAACTTATTTTATTAATATTTTTCGCTTTACCTGATTTTTGCTATGCCAACTCCATAGCAATCCATTCAAGCCTATCCCCTCCATAAAAAAAGCATAACAGAAAGTAATGGCAAATGTTATTAAGATTGTCTCCTGGGCTAGAACATCTGCTATTGTACAGTGGACATGGTACCATACTCATAAATTCAATCTGGGATGATATTGCAATAATATTTTTTTGATACCATGTACAGGATTGACATTCAAACAAATACAAGGCGATTCCAGTCTCTATTCCGTGTAAGAGTCTTAGAAGGAATCTAATGTTTATTTGCACTGATATGGATAATCTAACTAATGTTGTGATTATTGCTCCCTTTTCCCAATTCTTTTGTGTTTCCCTCAAGTTCAGTACCTTTTGGAAGATGTTGGATTAGACCACACGCGATTGAATAAAATTCCTTTCCAGGTGATATTAACCCTATAAGTTATAGTTTTTGGTATTATGGTTTCTGGTAATATCATTCTAAAGTTATTTACGTTCATCGTATTATCAGGCTCAGCGGGATATGTATCTTTTGCTCTCAAGGTTCATTCTATTTTACAACAAAGGTAGACAGACTATTGGGGAGTGGACTAAGCCATGAATGATGATGTACTAGCATTTTAAACTATTATATTTTCTTTGCAGCTGACAAAATACATAGCTTCTTGAAGCAATGTCCCGCTTTCCCAACTGCTTTCTTAATTGGCGGTCCAGCAGATATATTTGTTACCGAACTCACTGATCAGGTACATTTGAATTACCTCTTCATAATTAAGAGCCTTATCCTCTTTTTCGTATGAAGAATTGAAGATGTAAACCCTTAATGAATGGTTTTGAATTTTTTGTTGTCACGTATCAGCTTCAAAAGCTAAAGGTGGAACCAGGGCTGCTTCATTACCTTTCAGAAATTAAGATCCTTCAGGGTACTGTATCAACCATACAGATGCAATATTTGGACAGGGACTATTCGTATCTCATCCTGACCTAACTATGTCATTCTTTTGTTTATGGCACAGGTATGGAATTGAGAATGACTACTAGTACGAGACTGAAAACTTGTTTGTATAGCTTTACTTCACCTGGTGGTCCAATGTATCCCACTAGAGCCGTTCGTCATGCAGCTTGGGAAGCATTAGATTTACTTTTTCCGGTCAGTGTTTTTTTCTTATTATTATTATTTCGTTCTTGAGCCACAAACAAGAAAGTGCCCTAAAGTATTTCAACTTTAAAAGCTTATAAGTATTGTTGAATAGGTAGCAATAGCAATATATGATTAAAGTATGGTGGAAAATTGTTGAAGCTATCAATAGATCGAGAAAAATGCAGTGAAATGCAGTTCTTTAATAAAGGGATTTAGTGGAATCGGCACACAGATGTTGCTATTTTTTTATTCTTATTTTGGTTATTCAACTGATTTCCTAAAGGGCAAATTGTTCATGTTTATGCCACACACAATTCGTCTTTTATTTCGAGTCATTGAGAGCGAGCTACATGCATACACAAGCAATGTTCCACTATTATATAAGTAATGATGTTATTGTTATACCATGATACAGGTGGGACGTTATCCTCGGCATCTTATTAGTTTGTTCTTCCGGTTGCTTTATCCGTGGTATTGGCCTTCCTCTTGTTGGAACTTTGTGATTTCTTGCATTCAGGCAGTTTTTTACTCCGTGCTGGGGTTTATATTTTCTACGTGGGATAAGATTGCCAAGCCAAAGTCACAATAGATTCTTATATCTGTACAGAACTTGCATCATATCTTCCCAGCCGTCGTGAATCTTAGCGCCTGTCCTTTTTATTTTTCCCCTTTTTTTGCAATAGTGAATAGTTGTGTACAAACAAGCTTGCTTGCTTGCTAAGACTTTGTATATGTTTTGACTATGGCAACGGTAAGTTTATTTTGAAGTAATCATTTTGTTCAAGTATGAGCTGTAGCACACTGCAACAAATTATAAGTTGAGCAAGATGAATGAAATGAAAATATTAATATTACGAGTACATTTTGTGATAATTCCTACAAATAAAACTTTTAATTATAATTCCTACAAATAAAACTTTTAATTATAATTCCTACAAATAAGGTAAAAAATGATCTTTTCTGTTGTCTATTAATTCAAATGTGATGACTGTGATCGTTTTTTATTTTCTTCTCAATTTTCAAAAATGAGATTAAGGGGAAACGATATTTTAAAAACTGAACTGAACCTATTTGTTAAACCTAACTAAACACATTAACCAGTCTTTTTATTCTCGATATCTTTAATTTTACACTACCATCTAATTTTGTACTTCCCTCTTTATTAGGACAGCAGCAGTACTTACGAGCAGAAGACGACGTAGATTTATTTAATCTTTCATTTGCCACATCACATAGTTTCTAAAAGTTTAAAACACGGCAAGGTCATCACAATCCCAACACTAGTCAGATATAGGTCAGCTGTCGAAACACCATTCAATCCAGTTATACTTCAACCTAAGTTAAACAGAACACGCTGTCCTTCTTGGTTCCAACCAGTAAAAATATGGCATCAAAGAATGGACCAGCTTTAACCCACAAGGACATTTCTCACAGATTCAGTATAAGGATAACTGGGTTACATCAGGTGTAATATACACAACACAGCACAACAACTGGACCTGAATGAGCATGACCAATATCAACATCAACATCAACATCATCTTTAACCCAAGTTAATTGGGATCGATGATAGATTAATCAAATGATACAAGAAAGTTGGAAAAAAATGGAAGGGGCAGAAAAAGGAAAAATAAGACAAGAGAAAATAAAGGTGAAAGGAGGAAGAAAGGGAGATGAAGAAAACTAGAAAGAGACCGTCTGAAACATAGAAATAACAATGGATCTAACCTTCCACCAAACTTATAATTTTCCTCCGCTCCGTCCAAAGACACATTATCCGTCAATCTATACCTCACTACATTAAATCTTGTTTAATCATCTTTTCCCAAGAAAGTTTCCGTTTACCTCTATCTCCTCTCTTTGTGTCGAACTATTAGTAACAAACTTTTATTCTTACAAGAATATCCAAGGATCGTCTCATTACATGTCCAACCCACCTCAATCTATGCTCCTTCATTTTTTCACTCACCGGTACTATTACTACCTTTCATCAAACAACAAATGTAAAATAAATACTAACTCCTATAGCATCCTTAGCCAGGAGTGCAATCTTCATTTGTTTACTACCTTTCATCAAATAGCAAATGTAAAATAAATACTAACTCCTACAGCATCCTTAGCCAGGAGTGCAATCTTCATTTGTAGACATGTATCTTGACCAGTGCAATCGGCCGCTGAAGTCAAATAGAACAGATGATAGATTTCATCTCACTAGATAATAAGCCAAAATTACCAGAGAGTCAGGGAGATGTTCACACCCAAAACAAGTACCAACATCTCATGATAACAAAACCTTAATAGACTATATCAAACAAGTATAGCATAGGGCAAGGTCATACAATATAATAGTAACAAAAGATATCACATGACTTTTCTGGGGATGAGGGTGTTAAAAGAAGAGGCAGGGAATCTACCTTATTTGAAGATTCCACTGTGTTGGTATATGGTTTAACCAAAACAACAAAGCAGCTGTGGGTGAATTCTGTAGCCTCCCACATTTTGCAGCCAAACATTTCTTTGTACATTGATAGATGAGATCATGGTTCCCACTTCCATAATCCACTCGTTAAAACAAATTAATGCCAGTGAAGGCAAGCTTGACTGCATATTACATGCTGACTTCTGTTTCGTAATTCATATTTCATACCCAAGGAAAATCAAAAATAGACAACAGAAGCTCAAACTCCATATGGCAAGTCTAAATGTTTTCACTCAGGAAATCCATTCTCTTTCCCTAAAAAGTAGGCCAGCATGAAAGATACATAAACACATGGTGTTCCAGCACCAAGTCCCTAATAATCATCATAGATGTAATAGCAAGAAAATAAAATATGGCCAATTCCTTCAGTTCAATTGCATTGCCTCTGCATGATACTTCTCCAAATCCGCATCAAGATCATCAGCAGATACCTTTTCGCCACGACCTGCTCCGCCACGACCTCTTCCCCGTCCCCGATCCCTTCGAATGCCCTGCCCTCTTCCTCCTGGCCTTCTTAATGCCCCACCTCTTCCTTGTCCACTGAGCCAGATCAACAACACACAGTCATCTTTAATGCAAAAAAAGACAGCCAACTAAACCATCACAACCAAATAAATATTTCTGATAAAACATTAAACGCCATCTCATGACTAGTTATTGATTCAAATTAAAATGCCAAACACAAAATCCAAAAGTGAAAATAGAACAAACATCTTGTATGGGAAAAAAGAAATGCAGCCTTCTTGCATCCATAAAGAATCATAGTGATTAAAATTAACTCTAGCATAGCAATTCACTCATTCGGGGTCACTTTTACAAAAGTAAAATGAAAGGATATACAGTTATCTCAACAGCGAGCATATGGTAGGGCATCAATAAGTTAAGATACTTCCAATATGTAAAAGGATAAATAAGTAATTGACTCAAAATTCAAAATATCCAAAAGCTTTCAGCCATTTTAAAGAATGAAAATTGCTAGCAACAGGGACACTAGTAAGTCATAAACTAATTGCAAACACCATAAAGCAAGACTTGTTAAGTTTTCTAGCAAGAGTTAAAATGAATTCAATTTCAAATCATAGAGCAATAGATTCGCATCCAAAATCACCAGTCAAATCAAGGAGGGATAAATCTAAACCAAAGAATGTAAGAAAGGTTCACAACTCCAAAAATCAAATTAAATAAGAACAGATGATTAAAGAACAGAGTCAATAAGCAAGTGCATACCTTCGAGGAACTCCATTAAAATTTCCAATAGCTCCATTATGAGCAGGAGCTACACCAGGTGTGGAAATGTTGGTTCCCACAATCTCAATCTTCATTGGTTTCCCATCCAACTGAACATTGTTGTATCTCTTTACAGCAGCTACAGCATCAGCTCGTCGTGAAAATACTACTTCTGCTGTACCCTGTGAAAAAAGGTTTTTCTGAACTACTGCAGGACGGAACAAATTGACCAGAAGGACCAGATTATGCCAACAGGATAAGATACCTTTGATCTGCCACTCCTGTCGTAATGAACCGCATGCCGTTTCAGATCACCAACTTCAGCAAACAATTCCTGCATAGTTAGAAAATTGAATTTCAAACTTTGACCGCAAAACTATAAATGTAACACATTTTTTCTTATTTTGGAAGAATATATTATTGCAATTAAATATTTGCTTTCTCTCTCAATAAAATACTGAACCAGGCATATTAGCTTTTGGGGTAGAATATAGGCAGACCAAGGTAGTCAAAGGCACCAAAAGGCACACCTAAGCGACTGTTAGTTGGTATTGCAAGGACAGGGAAGGGAGGGACATTTTTTTATTATTTTTAAACTTAAGAGAGTTATATAACTAAATAAAAGATTAGGACTTCAAATTTATATTAATCTATCATTTAAAACAATTATCAAACAAGAGAATATTTATTAGAAATAAAATATTTCTCCTAATTGAGATGTTTGGAAACAAATGTTTGTTTTGGAAAAATAAACTGAAGCTCTCTCGGAAATTGGCAAATAAGCAATTATTTTTTAAAAAATAAGTTGAACAAAACAAATGGTAGATATGCGCATGATTTAATTAAATTGTTTACTCGAACACATCAAAGAACATGAGTAACAATTGCTGTGTCTGCATGAGGCCCCAAGCAAAGGAAAAGTAATAAGAAGCATAAAGAGCATCCAGTTCAAAGATGCAGGCTAAGGTGGGAGAGTGGATTAGGTTTTCCACCATGAGAAAGTTATTGAACACTGTTCAATATATCAGAGGATTTTTTCATTCTTTCTTTTTATTCTTTTAGCTTATTCTCTTTCCAGCCTAATTTCAGAGGCTGCTGGGGTAAAGAGAAAGGGTGTATGGTTGGAGCTGTGGCACTGCAATTTGCAGTGGTCACTGTGTCGTTGCTCGTAACAAGAGTGGAAGAGATGCAGCCAGCGGGTGGTCTCCTGTGGTGCTCGCAACATGTTTGTGGAGGCACTGCCGCAACAATCTGCCCAGAGAGGAGCATAGGGTGAAAGGAAGGAAGAAAGAAGGAAATAAGAGAAAACAATGGGTGGCACCGCCGCCAAAAATCGCTCCCAACGGCGGATGGCAAAGCGCTGGGGTGAAAGAAGAAAGTTGATCCTTATATTCTTGCAAATTTTACTGGTCTCCGTTTCATTCTATCTTTTCTTGATTGATTCTCCATACGTTGGTCCTGATATTCTCTGGTTATGGAAGCATGGTTGCTTGAGAGGGGCTAGGAGTGAAGGGGGCGCACCTGACCAGATTGTGCCTCACTCAAGCACTTTTATGGTTCTGTGTTTTATTTCATCTCTGTTTGTTACCGTGATGTACAAATGAAAATAATGTTGCTGGTTTGAGATAGTCTATCCTGTGTTGTGCGTGTGTGAAAATAGGGGGAACAAGATGGAAGAAGAAGGAGTTGAAGGGAGAGCATCCAAGCAGCACGATGATGAGAAGCAGGACAAAAATGGGGAAAGAGAGGGGTAGAACAGGAAAAAGAGAAGAAAAAAAAAGGAAAAGGAAAAAACCTGGTCACTGATTTAAAAATTAATACATCTAGCGGTGTTAATAACTTTCCCGTGGTGGGAGAGGGAGTCCTAATCCCCTCTCCCACCGTAGCCTGCATCCCAGTTTGAAATTGATACGGGGACAACACTAATTGTGTGTTTGTTTTCATTTGAAAATGCTCATATGGTGAGCTACAAGGAGAAGCTTCTGAAAGACACTGAAAATCTGCAGAACCAAACCTACACTAAATCACAAAGATATTTGCACAAACATACACTTCACAGTTCACATAACAGTAACCCGTGCCCATCCCTCACATAATTTGTTCAAGTACCTTCTTCCTTTATAAATAAAAATTTTAAAAGGGGCCTCTGCCAAACTATGCAAACACTAGCAACAATCAATACAGAACAAGGATTCCTTACAAACTCCCAAATATCACCGCCATGTCTCATACTAAAATTCAACGCGAAAATTCAAGGTCATACCAAATAAAAAACAGAGGCAAAGTACAAGAAAAACAAAGAGATAGTCATTACCTTAATATCGTCACTGGAAACACCATAATCCAAGTTTGAAATGTAAAGCTTAGTCCCAGTTTCTATGGAAGCCGCACGACCACCTTGAGCAGGGTACCCCGCCATAGCAACTTGCTGATCTGCATATAAATCGTGCTGCCACGTCGCCTCCGGCGCCTAAAACCGATAATTAACCAAATCCAACGCAAAATTAGGGTTTCAAATCGAAAACCGAACGCATCGAAATTAAAAACTAAAATAATCGAAGAAACTAAAAGGTACCTTAGCGGTGGCATAAGGAGCGGCGCGGTTGGCGGCACGGTTGGGGAACCGGCGAGAAGGTCCGGAACCGGAGGGTCGGGTCCGGCCACGGGAGCTTCCGGATCCAGATTTTTTGTTGTTCTTGATTATGTCGTCGAGCGACATATCCATAGCTGCAGACATGTTTGCAGATTCAAAATTAGGGTTTCACGCAACGACGAAAGGATCTGATGAGAGTGAAAGGGGAAGCTTAGGGTTTCGTCGAGAGAGTGAAAAATGGAAGAAGGGTGGATGTTGATATGATAGATTAAATATGCAGTGTTTAGAGTTTGAGGTATTAAGAAGAACGGTCTCTGATTGGGTCTTTAGAATTTTTAAACTTTCTCTCCGTCTGATCTTGAGACAGATAAGATAACATATCAAACTAATAAGGTAATTTTTAGGAATCTTTTTCTTACCTATCATATTTCTCTTCAAATAATTCTTAATCTATTAGTTTTCAATTTAATTCCTCAATTACAGTATCCTTTGAGAAGTCATGTTTCCATAACCCGATCTTCCACCTTCATTTTTTTTCAATTTAAAAATGTTATAATTAAATAAAATGATAATAATTAATAGTCTTAAAACAAATAAAAAAAGGCAAAGTGATTAAAAACACATGGAATATATAGTTACCACATCTCAATTATATTATATGAAGCAATTAAAACACTTAAATAACGAAAAATACTAATAATTAGAGAGACAAACATAATAAACGAAACATAGCAAAACATACTAACAATGACAATTGAAACATGAAAATGATAAAACTAATCATAGTTTGAAACATGTTGTGTAGCGAACATGTCTTCTTCTATTTGAATCATTTTAGCGAGTTGTTTATCATGTGCAACATCTACATCGGTTATTGCAACATGTTGATCGATTATTGGGATTGGTTTGGTTACTAGTTTGCTAAAAATAGCTAAAATTTATATTGGACAAAAACGCTTCCAGTAATTCAATTTTGCTAACATCTTTAACATGTCTTCATCGTTTTTCAACTCTATTATTTAATATTTTAATATTTGATTCATTTTTCTGCATATTTTGTATGGTCTAGCTGTCAAAAGAACAATTGTCTGACCACCTCTGATTCGTGAATTTCATAAGGGATAACCCCTAGAGTCGCAACTTGCTTGATGATATCCTTGAGTAGTTCGATGTTGTATCCCGAAGGAATTTCAAATCTTATTAGGTTTGTTCCAATGAAGGAGTAACCCAAAATATTGTCTTGTCATGGGATCTTCCACTTGCCGTTGTAATACAATATTACATTATGAGTAGGAGTGATGATGGATCGAAGTAGGATAAGTATATCATTGGGTGTTCTGATGATAGTATATAATAATTTTATAGGGCCAACAAGTGGATATTGTTCATTACACATTAACATTGTGCAAATATCATCATTTTTCAATTGCAAAGAATGAAAAAAAAAAAAAAGATTGTTGGCCTACATCTATGGAAATTTGTTAGCAATAGATTTTATGCACAAATTGGTCATTGATTATCCTAAGGATGTTGTGCATTCTACTCTTTAGTGTCTCAAAAGAACACTCATTAGGAACTGACATTGGTATTGGAGTAGGACATTGAAAATAAACATCAGTTCGGTTGTGTTTGATTGATCATTTGAAAAAATGAATGTTAATTTTGAGTTAGTAATGGTCTAGGTGCTTGTATCTCCCAAGAATGTCATAATATTGAGATTGGATTTCGTTTGTAAATGTATATTGTGTGGAAGTGTGTGGTTATATTGAAGGTGTTTGGTGTTATTTATAGTTATTTGAATATTTGTCCCGTTAATGTGTATTGAATTTACATTAGGTCAGAATTGTCTTTTTGATAGAGGTTTGTCTGGAATCCAATGTTGATTGAGACATGTTATTATTATATTGTTAATTTTGACTATGATTTTACATTGCTACTTAGTGTATCAGTCCATTATTGTTTTCAAACTCTAAATTTAAATTGAGTTGTCAATTGAATGTCAGTTTTGTCGGTGAAGCATTTATTATTTTTTTCAAAGACTTGGGTCAATTGCAATGTGTTGTCAATTTTGAATGTCATTTTACTTTGCTACAAGGTGCACCATACATCCATTATTACTTTCAAACTTTAAATTTAAATTCTGAGTTGTCAATTCAATATCAGTTTTCTATAAATAACATAGACTTGATTAATTTGCACAGACTTATCAATTTCAAGTGTTTGCATTTTAGAGAGTTGTCATTTTTTGTTATTTTTGTTGTTAAAATAAACTGAAACAAATGATCTTTTTCATTACCTAAAGTAAGTACTACAAACAACAATAAGGGAACGAAATAGGCAATGCAAACTCACAATGACATAATGTTAAAGCACTGAACACCAACATAACACACCAGGGGAAAACTTAAAAGCAGAAACAACTAACACGCGGATCATCCCCAGATTACCAATCTCGTTTGATTATCGATTCGTGGGAAAGAGACATGTTACATCCTTCTAGCCCAGAAGATGAGTCACTATCACTACCATGGTCTTTGACCCATCAATCTATAATGTGCTCGTATTCATCTAATACGTTCTCAAAATTGGAGGTTGAGTCATGTTGGTTGTTTTGTGGGTTATTGTTGGTACAAATTGTGGCAAATAACTCCACAAATGGTAATGTTGGGTTATTGTAAAAAATGTTGAACATCTATCCAACATCATGATCATGTTCTAGAATAAAACATGTTTACATATGTGGTTGTTTCGACTCAAATATAGGACATCGAAAGTGGAGATGTTGGATATGTTGGTGTGGTTCAATGTTTATTATTTGTTGAACAAGTTCAACCAATTGTGCAAGAGTTATGACCTTGTTGCCATGAAATTTTTTGTATTGTTACTAATAAAGGTGGTGCTCTCATTAGTGTTGTAGATTTGGTTGTTGTAGTCAACTTAAACATATGCAGTTGGGTGAGACACAGTGGTAGGGGTTCAAGTGAATATTTAAAAGTTGTACGAATGTCTTCACTAATAGTGATATTTATAGAATTTGTTGGTTGCGTATATGTGTTCATTGTGCAGTCACATATGCAATTGGGTAAATGGCATGTGAGCATGTCCAACACATGGCATCGAGATGCGGCAAAGATTAGTGAGGTGAGGAGTAATAATAAAAATAATAGTTGGAATCATTTGCATAAGCTTTTGTATGTTGTGTGTAGGTGTTCACTGTGCGATCGCATGCAGTGGTAATTGGCAAGTGAGTCTGACCAACACATGGCCTCGAGATCTAAATTATTGGCATTGTACATAAACTATAAATACGAAGTTTTAAAGGTCGAAAACATAATTTTTTGAATGTTTGAGTAATAACTTGAGGTCCTTCTTGATCAACCTGTTACAAGATTTTTTTTTTTATTCTTTAACGTGATAACTATGAAATAAATTTGCACAAATATTTTTAATGTATTGGAAATAAATTTTATAAATTACATAATATATAATATCTCTTAAATATAGTTTTAAGGGTTGAAAACATTAATTTTTAAATTTTTTACTATTAAATTAAGGTCCTACTTAATCAAATGTTATACAATATTTTTTTTTTTATTCTTTGACTTGAAAACTAAAAAATAAATTTGACACATATTTTTAAAAAATATATTGAAAATAAATTTTATAAATTACAAAAAATAATCACTTAAACATAATTTTAACGATCAAAACTATAATAATTTTAATTTTTATTATTAATTTGATAAATTTTTTTATGATACTATTATACAATATATTATTTTAGATTTTTAACGTAAAAATTATGAAATAAATTTATCACATATTTATAATATATTGGGATTAAATTTTATAAATTGCAAACATAAACACTTTATTTTTAAGGTTCGAAAACATAATATTTTTAATTTTTATTATTAATTTGGGATTATTTTTTATGAAATTGTTACACAATATAAATTACATACTTCACAAATTTCTTCTATCTCAAGGTCCTCATTGTCCATTATGTATGCTTTCTACCTGCATTATAGTTAATATATTATTGATTATTAATGGTGCAGATAAGATACTATAAGCAACTTTATTTTGTTTCTTCAATATTAAGTTAAATAAAAACTAGAAAATAAAGAAGAAAAGCGATTACTCAAGCACCAATATAGTACGAATAATATACGTCTCTGTATTAGCAACTAAATCCATACACAAAAGGATCAGCGAATCCCATATTCTTCACTTACAAATTTCTCTCACCAAAAACACAAAATAAACCACCACTTCAAAATAAAACATATTCCTAACAGAGACACCTAGATCCAAGCAAAGGGGCATATTAGTCAGTTCAAGAGCTAGTGAACTTGGTAACGGCCTTGGTACCCTCAGAGACGGCGTGCTTGGCCAATTCACCGGGCAACACAAGCCTGACCGCGGTCTGAATTTCCCTTGAAGTGATGGTGGGCTTCTTGTTGTAGCGGGCAAGTCTAGAAGATTCCTGGGCGAGCTTCTCGAAGATGTCGTTGATGAAGCTGTTCATGATTCCCATGGCCTTGCTTGAGATACCAATGTCAGGGTGGACCTGCTTCAGAACCTTGAATATGTAGATCTTGTATGTCTCCACGCTCTTCTTGTTCCTCTTCTTCTTCTTCCCTTCTCCTCCGG
>PYAF01004757.1:3146860-3161114 GCA_007407185.1 Glycine tomentella
TTTTGCAAATTTTTTTTTAAAAGTTTTTTTTTTTTTTTTTTTTTACTTTCTCTTCAATCAAACAAAGAAAAATAAATTATCGTTTTTTTTTTCATTTCCATACTTTCCAAATGGATTGTCATATTGCAATCTTTCTTATTTTAAGTATATAATAACATTAATGCAATGCAATAATTCATTCATTCTTGTTATTTTATTCAATTTTCAAAATGTCATTTAAATCGTTGAAAATGCAATATCATGTATGTCACTTTAGTTTCGTCATTAAAAAACTTTGGTTAAAGTTAATGTTCATTCTTAAAATTGGATTGTCGTTTGTCATCCATAAAATTACAAAATAAATAATTTATAACTATATAGAAATAAAAATGTCAAATGTTCCAATATTTAAGATTAAATTAATTAATTAAATAAAACTTGTTCTAGTGCACATAATCTTAACAAAATAACCGACCAAGAGATCAAATGTAGCATTTCAATAATATAAATTAATGAAAAATAAATAATAAATAAGAAACAAATAATAATTTGCTTAAAATTGATTTTAGAAATTATTTTCATTCGTATAAAAATATGAATATTTAAATTATTATCATAAACTATAAAAAAATTCACCATATTAATTGAATCACTACAAAATCAATCAATATCTAAGTGATTCTTACTCATTCTCCATGTTGGAGATCTTTTCACCTTCTTTATTGGGTTGCCCAACATATATATGTTGTGGGTCATGAATCTAACTCAATCCCAAAAATTAGCTCAAGGGCTAAGGGATGTCCCCCACTTATATACTATATCTTAGCATTATCTCTAACCGATGTGGGACTTGGGTCTTTTCCAATAAGCTTCAACTACTTCGATAAAAAAAAAATTCTAAGATATATAAGAATATTGCTATATATTTTTTATGAATTATGTAACATGTTGTGGATAAGGAAAATTTTTGACAAAATCGTTGTAATTTTTCTTGTTTAAATTGAATTAGTTGATTAGATTTACTATCATCACTATTTTTAGACCCTCAATCTAAGACCTTAATTAAATGGATATGGATCTTAATATATGATTTGGATTTATTTGAAATTGATTTGGAACCAATTTTAAACCATAAAAACTAGTTTAATTTTAAAACCAAATTTTAAATTTTATTATGGTTTACAGCTAGTTTTAAAACTGAATCTGAGCCCAAAAACAAAAACAAAAATTGGTGAATAACCCAAAAAACCTTTAAAACCAGTTTATGGTTTGAAGTTGAAATAGTATTGAGTCAAACATTGTTATACAATTAAATTTTCCATATTTTTCTTCACTTTGCAATGTTAGGTGGGCATGAATTGAATTATTAAAAAAGGGTTAAAATGTTAGGTGGGCATGAATTGAATTATTAGGTTAAGGTTGATACACGGTGAGATACAACTTGAACTACAAGACAAATTTTTATATTGTTCTTTCTTTGAAGAATATTGGACATCACAAGAAAATCAAGTAAAAATTATAAGAATATCATTTTTCAAATTAATTTTCTAAAGCCTAAAATACCTCATCTTATTTCCTTCACCCATCTCAAATTGTTTCACTTAAGATTTTCTTTTTTTTGGTACATTCAAAAAATTTAAGCAAAGAAACAAAAACTTTATTTCTCTTGCATCAAGAAGCCAAAAATTTTAGCAACATATTACTTCTCACACAACAAGAAGCCCAAAAATCCCAATTCTTTATTAAAATCGACTTCAAACCATAAATTAATTCTAAAGCACAAATAAAACATCAATCTCCGCATAAGTAATTTTACCTTGGTCTTGGCAACAACATCTTCAAATCAACATCGGCTAGACCATTTGCAACTTGGCCTCAATCATTATTTTTGGTCAATTTTATAAAATGCACATCTTAAACTTGGCCTCAATTAGAGCATCTTTGATTTAGGTTCAACCAAGAATGTTCGTTTTATATATTTTTCCAAGTCACAAGTATTGAATGAAAAATATGGCCAATCAATTGGTACAACAAAATTATATATAGGTCTAAGACTTCACAAAAAAACAAAAATACATAGTTAAAGAGATCAGGACACAAATGTTTTATACAAAGGTTTATCATGTACATAGTTTGATCAACAATGGACAATACAAAAAAAATACAATTAAATTTACTAAAAGATCATTTTAAATATTAATTATTTAAAAATAATTTATATTATTATTAGATTAAAGCATTACAAATCTTACACGACTTTCATAACCCCTCACACATTTATAGAACTATATTTTGAAATGGGTGAATTCTAAAATATCACAAATGTGTCTCTCCATGCATGGTCAAGAGTGGCAATTCATAGGATGAGAACATTTTTTTTTTGGAAGTGTGGAGACCTTTCTTACATTGTAAATTGGTATCTTAACTCCAAAAAACAACAAATCTCTCATGCACAACAATAAACATCACAAATAACTCTTCCACGCATACAAGATGCTCTGTTTTCTTATTATCTATTAGCAAATGTAATTCTTTATTGTGTGGAGGATTCAAAATAAATTAACCATGTAAAGGAGGAAATCACCGTAGAAGTGTGAGAAGGAAGACAACTACAAAGATGCTATATAAATAACAAATGGGAGAACACGTGAAAGAGAGATAAATATAAAAAGGATAATTTTGACTTTTCATTTTATTGTGCTGTGGACTCAAAATTGTTATTAAACAAATGACCTCGATAACTCAAGAGAGAGGTAAATTAGTTACTATGAAACTTGTTTGTTCCCAACAACCGTTAATCCTAAAGGAATATACATATAAAGAGAAAGAAAGAAAAATAAGGTATCAAATTACACTGGTGTAACTTTTATAATTATTATATCATTCTATAACTTTCAGTTAAATAATGTTTTCTTCAAACTCACTTTTGGATTGAAAATTCATTTCACATAGATCATGTATACAAAAATTCATATTAATTCAAAATCATTTGTTACCTCTTCATATAAATTAAAATTAACGTAATATAAACATTTCAAAATATACTAAAATATAAATCATTTGAACCTCCGACAACCTCACTCATACACCCGTCTTTGAACCTTCATACCTAGCCACTTAGTTACATAATACAAATACCAAACTAATTATATTTGCACCTTAAACAACCTCACAAAAACACCCCCTTTTTGGACCCTAGACTTCACCCCTAAGGATCACACCCTCTTGAACCTGACAAAGAAACCATGGGTTGATTATTCTTGCATCTTTTGTAACCTAGCTAGGACACCTACTTATTATTAGACAACCCTTAAGATTTAACACCTTGAGTGACAACTTGCTAACTATGGCTCTTTATAGGCGGAATAACTATTCACTTAAAGACTTAATATATGTCTATTTCTCACTTTAGACACACATCAATGACCCAAGCTATTCAACACTTAACTCTCTATTATTTTAAGCTTGGACACTATAAATTTTGTTGAGCTTTTATACTTTGTGTCTAATTCAAGTGCATTGAGATTTATGGCCTAGACACCTATTTATAGTTAGTGTGTGTGGAGTGAACTTGAATTTTTCAAAAAATAAATTAAGATTAGATTTATATTAGATGTATTTCAAATCTATTTTTGATTCACTTTACATTTATCTCCTGACCATTATTTCAGTGGACCAATATCATAGGTGGTCCAGAATGGAGCAAGATTCTTTACTGCCAGAATAATCTTACTACATTAGGCCATTAAACACTGGATCCCACACCTCTTCCATGAACCTGTTATTCGTCACTGCCATTGAAAACAATTTTTGATGATGGTGTTTTTTTTCCTTGCCACCTCCGACTATGATTTAGTACGGTGCATGAGCCTCCTATAAATACAAATCATCTTCATATAGAGCCTCATATTTTGTTTTGAAATAACAATAACTGATACCTGCAAAAAACAAAATGGGAGACAATAAACATAAGAAATGACTTGACCACAAAACCCTCGCCCCGAAAACCTAGACCACCCTACTATTGTCACCACCATCACCACCACCACCGCCACAATGAACAACATCTTCTCCATTGGTAACATAAACATTTTAATCCACAATGACGTTAGGGTGTCTTCCTGGTGGCGATGGAGGTGCACTCGACAGTGTGGGAGGCAAGGCAAGGTATTGATGACGATGGACACGTTGATTGTGAAAGAGGTTGACTAGAAAAAAAGGGTTGTGGCAAGAGGAAGTTGTGGAGGAGGGTGATTTAGTACTAAAGATGTATGATATGACCTTAAAAGGTTAGATGAATCTAACGGTCACAAAAAAGTGATACACTATGAATCAGCTGTAAAGTGGTCGATGTTAGTCTTTTCGTTATCACTTAGTTAAAAAGTTGTTTGTTTTGGGAATTATCTATTTTATATTCATATCTAATTGTATGTTTGGTAGGAAGGAAAGAAAATAAGGAGAAAAGAAAACACGGATAATGATACAATTTATTTTATCTGGATTAAGAGAAAATGAAAGGAAAAAAGAAAGAAAATTTAATTTATAAAAATAAAAATTTAAAATTTTATTTCCTTCCACTTTCCTTTCAATTCAAATTTAAAAAACTTTATTTTCTTTTCACTCTCTTTCCCTTATTCTAGACATACTGTAAGATACAATTTTATTCATAGACAAAATAAACTAATATTTTCTTAGAAGTAAATAGATTTTGCCTAAACAAACTTTTCATTTTAGCTTAGCTCTATAGATTTTATAACTATTGGTTAATCTCTTATTTTACAAACTTATTCATTTTATTCTTTATATTTTTTTATCATCATTTGGCATAAATAAATAAAATGAATGCTTTGTAAAATTAAGAACTAATTAAATATTTTTTAAATATTGACAAATAATTTTTTTTGTTCATACAATTTCATGGACCAATTACTAATGGGAAATATTAAGAACATCATGCCAAAGAGTTTAAGTTATCAACTCAACTGAAGTTGTAGGAACTCTTACATTTGTTAATAACGTGACATCTACAACTCAAACTTAAAAAATGCACAATTATTCATGAGTATCAATTAGATATTTACTAAAAAATAAAATAAAAAATAGATTGAAAAATACTTTAATTGTTATTTTTATTTATTCACATAGTTTTTTTTTAAAGAACATAGTTTAAAGGGCAAAAAATTAAACATATTTTATTAAAATCAATTAAATATATTTTTTATTAAAATCACTATAATAATATATTTTTAACATTCTTCACTAAAGGAATTATTAATATTGTCTTAAATTTAAATTACTAATCATATTTTAAAGTTTCGTTTGATTTCAAAGGTTAGCCGAGCAAGTAAATCATTAATGAATGGGAGGGAGATGCCCATTTGGGATTTTGGGCGCGCAACCAAAACTGAGAAGTGTAAAAGGGGGATTCCACTTTTGAGGAAAAAGACAAAAAAATCTCAGCCGTTCATCTACATGGTCCTTAGATCGCCAGTCATCAATCCGCATCTCAGTCTACAAAAATGCAAGATCCACGTCACCGATCCGCGCAAAACGCCCCTAGCCAATAAGAACACGTTAACCTATTCTATATTAATCACCGCTGCAGCCACTTCTCATTCACAACTTCACCAACTCTTCATTCTATCAACTCCAATTACCAATTCAAAACCCTTCAAATCGTGATGGCACCAAAGGCAGCAGAGAAGAAGCCAGCGGAGAAGAAGCCCGCAGAGGAGAAGAAGTCGACGGTGGGAGACAAGGCTCCGGCGGAGAAGAAGCCAAAGGCCGGAAAGAAGCTTCCGAAGGAGGGAGGCGCCGGAGGAGAAGGGAAGAAGAAGAAGAGGAACAAGAAGAGCGTGGAGACATACAAGATCTACATATTCAAGGTTCTGAAGCAGGTCCACCCTGACATTGGTATCTCAAGCAAGGCCATGGGAATCATGAACAGCTTCATCAACGACATCTTCGAGAAGCTAGCCCAGGAGTCTTCTAGACTTGCCCGCTACAACAAGAAGCCCACCATCACTTCAAGGGAAATTCAGACTGCGGTCAGGCTTGTGCTGCCCGGTGAATTGGCCAAGCACGCCGTCTCTGAGGGTACCAAGGCTGTCACCAAGTTCACTAGCTCTTAAACTGTTGTTTCTGGGCTTGTTGCACGCCCAAGTCTGTTCTATGTATCTGGACACCTATGTTTAGATTTTAATCAATTGTAGTGGCAGTGATATATTATAGTGTAGTATATTGTTAGTACGGTACATTGAATTGCTGTTGAAAATTAATACATTTTGAGATTCTCTAACTTATTCGCTTATGCAATTTTTATAGATGTTGATTGCGTGAATTCTGATTTTAGATAAATCAATCGAGTTAATCATCACTTAACAAGGACATCTAGATCGTCAACTTGTTTTTGATTGTAGTCTTAGTATGTTCCGTTAAATCAAAATACTTGAGTTCTGCTATCTGGTACAAACAAGACATGCTGGCTTTTTGATATTTCATTAGACTGTAACCCATGGAAGCGCACTGGTCGCATTCGTTGGAGATTTATATTTATAATTCTTTCTCTTAAAAGATTTATAATTCGTTGGAGAAAATGGAAAGTGAGGGAGTGGGAGAGAATATGAGACGTGGATGAGGAAGATGAAAGGGGGTTATTCAATTTTATTTTTTTTAATTTGAGAGAGAAGAACAAATGTTTTTTTTTAACATATGGTGTTTTAGGTTGAGGACAAAAGATTCAAATTTATAGATTTATCTCAGAAATTGGACACGTCAAAATTTGAAAAGGTGTTAGAATGTAATTTCATTAGGGGTTAGAATTCATATATAGATATTGATTGATTATACTTCCCCCATTTCCTTTGAATTAATGTAACGGATGGGGCCAAATATTTCAAAAGGGGTTTGATTTGGTTTTATAAAATATTTTTGGGTTAAATATGTTTTTATATTTGGAAAATAAATCATTTTTAGAATATTATTTGAAATTCATTTTTAGTAAATTATGTACTTGAAAAAATTTATGTTTCAAACATATTATTAATCTCATTCTGATAAATGATAATATCACGGATAAAATGTCAAGCCTAATTAGTGACTCATACCCAAATTCTCCATGTCATCAACGCTTAATGGTTCCCTCTTCCCCTTCTCCTTCCTCATCTCCCTCACCCCTTTCCTCCACCCCAAACCCAAACTACACCCCTTCTCTGGTCACCACCTCCCCGTTGCACTGCCTCTCCTTCTCCATCCTCCACCACACCATCAACTTCTTCTCCACGTGCCTTGGCTATGATAGCTTTACCAGCATGTGTTCATCATGGGCTGATCGAGCGGCATCGAGCTGGAACCGGTGCACCACGCCACGACGGAGGGCGCGCACACCTCCATTCTGGCACAGTCGTCGGATAAGCTGGAGAAGGTGCGCAACGCTATTCGCCTTGCCGCGGGGATCGAGGTGGTAGCGTTCGCGACCAATATGCAGGGTGTGGAGGAATCGTGCTTCGCGTTCGCGACGAATGCCAGCATGCTCTTGATGGCGGACTTGGAGGGTGAGAAGAGGGAGAAGAAAAAGGTGAGAGAGGAGAGGAGGGAGACGAGGATTTTTTTTTTTTTTTTTTTATATAAAAAATTATTAGTTAATGAAATATAATTAATAGTTTGATTTTTTAAAAAATAATGACATAATTTTAACTTGACTACGTGATTAGGTTTAATGACTGTGACATTTTATCTGTCACATTTTCATTTAATAGAATAAGATTAATCAAAAATACTATTTTAAAATATAAGATTTTTCAAATATGATAATTGATCAAAAATGAATTTCAGATAATAATTTAAAAATAATCTATTTTTCAATTATAAAAAATATATTTAAACCAATATTTTGTACTAGAAGAATCATGTTAAGAGTATTTAGAATTTGTTTAAACTTCAAACTAAAATTTGGCTCAATAGGAAAGAGTTTTGGCCATTTTGTGCAAGGTAGATGACGTTGTAGTTTTTAATTTTATTTTCAATATGAAAATTGTAAAAAAAATAAAATTATAGTGATTTTGTCACAAAACAAATGTTAATTTTTTTGTCTGTGCTATGTGATTGTCGCTCACATTTGTCAAAGGTGAGAATTAAATATAAAAGAAGCGAAATCTTACACCACAGAGTCACAGACATTCTTTGTGGTTAAACAAATGTTAATTTAAAGATACACTAGATTTTACAAGTACTTACAAGTTACAATAAAAGAATACAAAAACACACACGCACACCATAGTCCATAACCAAAGAATTGGCACAAATCTAAAGATATCAATTTCAATCCATAATAAAATATCCCAAACTATCTATCAACCATCACCACTGCGTCACCGGAGCGACCTCAATTCGCCCGTCGTCCAAACGCTCTCAGTTCCATCGTCGCCGCCGGCGTCCAATTCGGTTTGGCATTGCATCTCTCTCCTTTGACGCCCTACATTTAGGTCCCTCTCTCCTAACATCCAATTTTGTTATTGCAACCTAATTGTTGCTCGGTTTCGAGGGAAACTGGGTTAGATATTATTTCGCATTGCAGTTTGCCTTTGAGCTTTTCATTTCAAGCACATTCTTGGCCTGAAATGGTGTTTGTTCCTATGTTTAAGGAGTGTGTGTACCATTACAATACATTGAACTTTGGCATTAACTATGTACTTTATTTCCTGTTGGTGTAGACGTTGGAAATAAGACATGCGTTTTCTGCCTTTAATCTTTGACAAAAATTGTTTTCATTTTATCCTTCTAACCATTTTGACCGCATTGGTTCATTTTACTGCTCTATTGTATACTGAACAGAGTTGGCTTCTTTGGTCTTGGGCTTCAAATACGAGCATTAGTTTACAAGAGTCTCAACCTCAAGCTGAAAATACTGAAGTCCTAAAGATGAACTAGTTCATTGCATTTACAATCATTTGAATTCGGTCATGAAAAACTTGATGAATTAACCATGCTTACAAACTGTGAAAATTGATTTTTTGACCGATGAATTTATTTTAGCTGCTGGAATACACTTGCAGATCAGATTAGAAGTAACTTAACCCATTGTACGACCAACAGACTACTCCAAGTCCAAGGAAATTTAAATGTCCTCTGTTTCACTCTTAAGTTATCACTGATGGGGAGTGGGATGGCTCAGAAGAATTGTATGTGAAAATGGTTTGTCTTTCTCATTCTCCACTACCCTAGTGTGTGGAAAACACTTTATTGTGTTTCGAGGATGAATTGAAAGTTTACAGTTATGCGTATCATCAGTGCATTAGTGAGTCGCAGCACTCTTTTCCCTTTACCTCAATTTCTACGCACACACCACCATTCAACAACTAAGTTGTTCGTCGCAGGTGTTCTCCAACTTCAATTTTTTTAGTTAATAACAACAATTGCAGTTTTTGAGTTTTGTTATTTAATCTAACTATTTTCAATTTTAACTGTTTTGTTTTGGAATAAAGGGTTTTCCTATGATACCAATGAACCGATTCTTATAGATGCCTTTATGCAACATAGTGAAATCATTGAAGGTAAAATCACAGATCTTTTTCTTGTATTTTGGCTTCCCTAATTTGTTATATATATAAGTATGTTGCAACCATGGTTGCCAAACTCTAGAGTTAACTTGTAAACTCTTAGGAGTTTAAGAGTCTACTTGGTCTACACGGGTTAACTCGCATTCAAACTTGTTTTTTAGCAAACTCAGACTGGACTCGGTAGACTCAAACTAAACTCGTGCTACTCATGAGTCTAGACCGAGTCAAATGAGTTTGCTTGGAAAACAAATTAACATGAAACTACGTAGTTTGGTGCATTTTTCTTGGGTCAATTTGGGCGTTTAGGGTTTCCATTTTGTCTTCGATTGCGTGACCCTGAAACGAACCCGTGGAGTCCTCGATCCCTTTTGCTTCATATGTTCTCTCTCTGTCTCCCAATCTCTCCCAGTTCGCAATTTCTTCCAGACCCAAAACATCACGACTCGCGAATCTTCTCTCATATTGCGATTTGTTTGAAGGTGAAGGTAGTGCTTACTTCATTTCAAGGCACGACTTGCTTGCTTCACTTTACTCCCAGTCGTGATTTGCTTCCAAGTGAAGGCTCGAGTGCGCCTGTGTTGTAACCATGTAAGCTTCTTTAGTCTTTGACTTGGTGTAGTTTGTTTTATTATGCAATTATGTGCTTTAAAATATTGTTAAAATGTTGAATTGGTATGATATTTATAGGTAATTTACTATTATTTTTGTTTGAAGCAGATTCTTACGAGTCTACGATTCGAGTCTACGTAGCTCCCATGAGTCTTCGTAGATTCTCGGTTTTGACAACCATGGTTGCAACCAATTCTTTATTTTTCATTTTGCAGCTAAAGTAATATGTGATCACATGACTGGCAAATCAAGAGGGTATGGATTTGTTCGTTTCATTTCTGAAACTACTGCCACCACATCTCGCAAAGAAATGAATGACCATTCATCTTTAATTTGGGGCTCAGCTATTTCCCTGTTTGTTTCTTGTGATTTTTTGCTGTTAATTGTTACTGGCAGCAGATTGATGAGTGTGGTATACTGGCTGTAGCAGTTTGAAACTTGTGCATTATCTCCCATTTTATCTTCAGGCTGTGTTTTGATTGGTTGATTGATGTGGGATGGAAGGGAGTGAAATGTAGTGAGATTAAATTCATTAAATTCATTGCTTGGATATGAGTAAAAAATGATGGAACATATATCATCAATTACCATTGTTTTTTCTCAATTTTCTTCCTTTTCCAAATTGGGTGGAATGAGATGGAACAAAGAGTCTGGAATTTTATAAAATTATTTGTCTATGCTTACCCTCTAATTACTCTCATTCAATGCCACATGACTTAGAAAGCTGAGAGCTCCAATGCTCCATCACTATTTCAATGTTTATGATCCACCGCACCACCCAAGGTAATTTTCCCCCTTCCTCTTATTCTATGTAACTCATGAGCATTGTTGTCTGCGGTCACTTGTTCAGCCATATTTTCTTTATCTTCTAATGGGAACGAAAGAAAAGAGTAAGACTTTAGGATATCACTGGGTTTGACAATTCTTCATTTGATGTACCTTATATGTGCCACAAGGTGGGCATTCCTCAAATGTAAGGAAAATTTAATTGGACAGAATTTTATGTTTGGCAAATTCACACGTTGAAAGTTTTTGGTGTAGTTACCGATCTTTGGACATATACAAGTCATGTACCAGTGGAGCTTGATATTTAGGGCAGACAACGACCCCTTTTTAATGAGAGTTTCTTCAAGAGAGACATTATGTTCATGTTACAAGAATTTTCTGGTTTTCTGCAACTAACGTTTCTGATTTGGATTGTTTGTATATACAACAGTAGATATAGTTTTGAACATCTTAGGTGATATACCTTGTGCCTTTATATAGTTCTGATCAAATGGATTAAAAGGAAATTCTTACAATGATTAATTCCGATTTGTGGTATAAATGCGGGAGAAAGTGAAGTGTGCTGTTAAACGTTTTTACCTTTTGTTAGTTTGATTGGTACTGTTAGATGTTTTAAGTGACTCTGCTGTTGTTCTTTATAAAAATGGATTGGCGTTTGTGTATGTTTTAATGCAATTACACCCTTTAATGCAGCACTAATCGATCCAAATCTCTTCACGTTACACCCTTTATTGCCGAGATTTCTTGCCAATGCCCGTTCAAACTGACTTGCAACCTTATTAGCAGGCATTTACCTGGGAAAAAGGGGTAGACTATGTGTACATACTGATTTAGACTAAATTTTTTAGTCTCTAGTGACTAGTCTGTAAAATTAAAATCTTTTGGTAATCTCTGTTTTACAAAAGTCATTCATTTTAATCCTTTTACATTTTCACTGTCATTTTGCATCCAAAAGAAATAAAGTGAATGTTGGTTTGTAAAGTTAAGAACTAATGAAAGATTTTTAAAATCTGAAGAATTAAAATGTCTCGTTCATACAATTTCAAGGACTAACAAATCCATTAAAATATCATGCCAAAAACTAAAAGCTTGAGGCGTCAATAAAAGTAGTTGTATTAATTCTTACATCGATTAATAAAGTAAAGGTTGTTTATTTGAGTCCAAATTGAGGTTGAAACCCAATAGTTCATGACTAGATTATTAGAGTGACTCCAGAATCCAGATATAATATTAACTCGTATTTAAAACACATCAGATATAATTTTGAAATCTGAACCTGTCAATTAACTTAAAGAGTAGAATGTGCTCAAAATTCTTGTGAAAAAAATTAAATATGTTTACTTGAATGTTACCATCAACAAACAAGATACAATATTTCAGGCCTTGATTACACAGCCATCGACTATTTCTACTAAAAAATTGCTAAAGGGATCAAAACTGATATTATGCATGTAAAGTAAAGTGTTTTTGAATTACTATTGAAAGTGTGTTTGAATTACATTTCAACTTTCCAAATTCCACTTTTTTAATATCTCACCATGGTTTTTAAGCATTTTTTTTATATAAAAAAAACGCAATAAAAAAAAGAGTTTCCGATACCTCAATTCTCCAAAGATCATACGATTAAACAGCTTTTTGTTCTCCAAATTCTCTTAAAAAGGTTTTATAAAATTGTAAAACTGTTTAAAGCAATCAACAAACCTATCAATCGCCTATTAAAAAAAGAAACCGATCAAATGTAAGAAAACAAGAGAATTTCCTTAATATCGGTTTCAGTTTTCAAAAAGATCGATCAAGAGGTCTCCTAACATCGGCAAATCATGGCAATATAGCATGCAACACTCGTCCTCAATGTTAGTTAAATTAAATTACCAAATTTGCATGGTAAATAGGACAGTGATACACACATGCCTTCAACAAATCTCAACTCTAGTTAATCGATTACGGGAAATGATTCCAATACGATAAAGGGAACAGTTTTTCAAAAGATTTGCACACTATTAGTAACTAACTGGAAAGTTCAAGCAAACAAATATCGAAAGAAACAATGCATTAACGAATGGCCGATTAGAGATTCTTGAAGGTATAATACTCAAACAATACCGCGTTCCTATAAAATCAATACATCTTACCACTTCAATACACAAAAGGATCAACCCAGGACCATTCTGTTCATTACAAATTCTATCAAACAAAAAAAAGTCTACTACTGATTAAAATCGCTAATAGGGACAGAAACAAGAGTCTTTGAAAAGCGATAAGATGGCTCATTCAAGAGCTAGTGAACTTGGTGACAGCCTTGGTACCCTCAGAGACGGCGTGCTTGGCCAATTCACCGGGCAGCACAAGCCTGACCGCTGTCTGAATTTCCCTTGAAGTGATGGTGGGTTTCTTGTTGTAGCGGGCAAGTCTAGAAGATTCCGGGCGAGCTTCTCGAAGATGTCGTTGATGAAGCTGTTCATGATTCCCATGGCCTTGCTTGAGATACGGAGATACGCACTTACGCTCTTTCGAAGTGGTCTGCTCGGTTTGGGTATCACTCAGTACAACTTGTGTTTGTGTTTGTCTTGTCTTGTCACAAATCCCACGCACTTTTCAATTTTTTCCAAGTGATTGGTTACTACTAACTAGGTAAGTAAGTAGTGGCAAAATTACGCTGTAAATTTGTAATTTACATTTATAATTAATTAATTAAATAAAATGCGATTTCATCTTTTTGTTTTTATTTGATTAAAATATTCATATGGCCATTATCTTTATTTTAAGTTTAATTTTTTATTTTTTAAAAGGTGTAAAATGGTCTTTTATTTTTATTTTATCCCAAAAAAATATTAAGGTCATGTTTGATTTGATTATTTTTTGTTTTCATTTTTAAAAAAATAAAAAAATACTCGTGAAAATATGTTTAGTTCAAATTTAGAAAATATTTTTAAAATAGACGCAAAACTAAAAATAACTAATTGTATTTTTAGTCTTTTTTAAATAAGTAAACATACGGTGACATCTTAAAGTACTTTTTATACATAATTTTGAAATCTTGAAATTTTAAAAGTAAAAATTATTTTCAATAAATAAACATTCAAATTAAACACACCTAAAAAACATTATTTTAAAGATAAATAATGTGGATATAAATAATTTATATTAGGAAGAAAGAATAAATTTAAAAACTTAAGAAAAATATATGACAGCATAAGAGTAGTTGAAAAAAAAAAATTAAGAAAGTGAAGGTTTTAAGAGATAAGATAATTTAACATATACAGAGAAAAATTTAAAAATGATTAATATATTGAGAAAATTTAAAATTACAATTAAATATTAAA
>PYAF01004757.1:3162484-3191832 GCA_007407185.1 Glycine tomentella
AATAGAATTAGGTAATGCCTTTAATTTGTCTAAGGTATTATATTTATTAAAATTTATTTTCAATTATTTTATTAAAACTTAAATACTTTATTTTATTGGTATAAATTATTTTAGTTCATTAATTTGTTGATTTTAATCATAAGTATAGTATAATTTTTAAAATAATTTATTAGATAATACAAACCAATAATTAACAAAAACTAAACATTAAAATCCTGTTTGAGATGGTTTTTGGTTTTGAGTTTCAATTTTTTAAAATAATAATCAATTTTTATTTTCAAATTTAACAATGCATTAAATTATTTTTTATTATTAGTAGTAATTTTTCCTTTTCAATATCTTTAACCATAATCATATATATTTACTTTCCATATTTGATTTGATTGTATAATTTTTGTTATATGGTTAAATGTGTTATTTTTGGACGATCAATTGCACCTATTTTAGATTTTGATGATTAACAAAGAATATAAATTTCTGAAAAATTAATGAGTTCATGACAAGTAGACAATACCAACTTTCCTAAAGGACTTAAACATTATCTACATATCTCGTTCATACTCAAAGAGGAAACATTTTATTAATTATTAATTGGCATGCAATGTGATATATAACCAAGAGTGTTCACTCATTATATTAACCAATGCTATACATTGAGTATGATCAACACTCGTCTATTTGGTATAAGTCTCATTCATACTTTCATTACGTCAAATGTAGTACGAAAAGGTTATGCTAGCTGAAAAGGGAAATACATGTATTACCCCTCATAAAAATTCATTTTGTCTCTCTTTATTTGAATTGTTAACATTTGAATTTAAAGAAATGATATGATAAAATGAAATAAAAGGTCTACACAGAATATTTCTCAAGGGTCGCTTTTTGTCGAGGACAAGGAGCACATGCCGTTGTTTGTACCTTTGTTCATTTCCTCCTGAATTAGAGTATATCACATGACCTCATCTCCGAGTGTGAATAACAGTCATTTCAAGGACTCAACACTAATTTCATAACGAAACTTTCACTAAAGTTTATAAAAGACAAACTCTACCCAAAAAGCAAAAGGACAAAAATATCCAAAGAAAACGAGAATATCTCTAAAGCAAAACTCTAAGGAAATCGTTGGACAATTAATTTATGTTTTCATTGTTTATCCTTTGCTAAGCAAAGTTACTTTGTACTTGAGTTTTATTGTTTATTGACTCATTAAGTGTTATTCAATACATGTATTCATTCAAACTATTGATTGTGAAAGCCATAAATCACTTAATATTAAATAATACTCAGATTTTCTTAGATTTAGGGTTAGTGTCAGAAATTGCTTGAAGAATACTTGTATAACTATGAGTGACAGAACATAATACTTGTTTTGTAATCAAGTTTTGATTAATGAAACTTTTTTTATTGTTGTGTACAGAAGAATTGAATGTAACTTTATTTAAGTGAACCATTATAAACCAACTGTTTCTACATCTCTCCTTAACAGTTTTGTCATGCATTCTCTTAGCATTTTTTGTCATTCTTTTCACATCAAGTATTTGCTTGAAAATTGTTTTAGAACTCTATTCAACACACACATGTTAAAATATGTTTTTAGTCCCTAATAAATATACAAATTGTATGTTTGTTCCCTATAATCTTTTTCTTTGTATTGGGTCCTTAATAAAAGAACAATTTAGCTTTTGGTCGTTGACACCTTTTTTAGTCATTGATAAATTAGTCAATTTTGTGTTTGCTCTTTTATAATTTTTTTCATTTGTGATTAGGCTTTTTAAATGGTACAAATAACAAATGAAATTTCTTTTAGGAAACAAATACAAAATTTACCAATTTATTAGGGAGTAAAAAATATCAAGGATCAAAAATTAAAATTTTGTATTATAAAGGAACAAAAATGAAGAATTTTTTTTAGGATCACAAACGTATTTTTAGTTTTTTCCATAAACATTCTACAACTAAGACAATAGAAGTCTCACATCATTCACATACTCATCAGCTTTTGAGTGACCCCAATTCATCAACTTTGACTCAATATCCTCCAAACATTGTAAGAGAGTATGTTATTAGCATTATGATGATTTGATTATTTGGATAAAACAATTTTTCTATTTTAGTTTTCAAATTTATTTCTAATTATAAAAAAGGTAATTTTATTTTATATTTTTGTACATATATATATATGAAAATAATATATTTTTTAACTATTTCATATGCAAAGTTAAATAATAATAATAATAATAATAATAATAATAATAATAATAATAAAGTGATATAAAATGGTATTTTTATCCATAAAATAAAATATAATTTTATCTAACATATCATATAAATATATTTATTTATGTTATTTTACACTTTTTAACTACATATTTTAACTTATATTTTTAATTAACACTAATGATTTAATAAGTTAGCTTAAGAATTTTCAGTTATCACCTTTCAACTTTTAACTATCGATTCAATTTTTAGTTTTCAGTTGAGTTTTTAGCTAGCTTTGTTTAATATAGTCTTATTTTTCAATTTTATTTATAATTATAAAAAATGATATTTTCCTATTTTCAAATATATATATATATACATATATACATATGAAAATAATATATATATATATATATATTACTATTTCGTATGCAAACTTTTAAAAATAATAATAATATAAAGTGACATTTTTATCATTAAATGTAAAATAAAAATAAAAATATAAAATGTTTCATCAAATGAAATAGAAGTTAAGCATTTGTGCGAACTGTTAAATTAGCCAAACATATTTATTGAAGTGATAATAATTGGAAAAAAAAAGTTAATTCGGATCCTCCAACGCATATCTCCTTCCAATTAACACTATCGTGGAGTATCTTATAACATCTTTTATCCATATTGAACAAAAGCAAAACAATAACAAGATATTAACATAGAGGAATTTGAAATATTTTACCAGCAAAATTAATTAGGTAGGTTATAGTATTTATTACATAACAAAAATAAAAGAGTAACTAATAATACTATTCTTGAACTAATTATCAAAACATCTTTTACCTTATAAGAGAACTATGAAAAAACATTGTATGCTACTCAGTGATATAATAGAGAAATAAGTATATTGAGTACTAAAAATGTGTGTAGTGAAATATAAATATTAAAATATTTAACAAAAATTCCCCCTCCATTTGGTGCATTATTGGATTTGTCTTGCCTAGAAGGAAGGTGATTGCATACAGTGTTGTAAAACTTGGTTTGGCCCGATCAGTTGGACTGGTCCAACAGGGATCCGGTGGCATAACCAGATCTATTTTGTTATTGGACCGTTCATGCATGTGGCCCGATATGACCAGGCCAAACTCGGTCGATTTTGTGAGAATTCGCAACCCGAATAGTTTTTAAAACCCGGACTGGATTTTCACATTTAAAAGAAAAATGCCACACTCCAAAACGACATCGTTTTGAAGCAACCCTAAAACCTCAATTAATTCTCTTCTTCACACTTGATAGCTCAAGGCTCTCAACACTTCTCTTCATCTTCATGTTCTTCTCTTCATCTTCATGTCGCCACTGTCGCACTGCAAGCTCACCATCGCACTGCAAGCTCGTCGCACAAAGCTCACTTCCATTTTTTGTAATAAAGATAATTATCCTCTTTGGTGTACAAATTTCTTATTCTTAAATTACCCTTTAATATATATAACTGTTTTTATTTTTTCTAACCTTCAAGATTTATCTACTATAATTTCCCCTTAAAAATTGTTACTACTATTTTAACTAATTTTTTTTTTATTTTGAGTAAATTACACTCGCACCCATGTATTTTCTCAAATTGCACTCAATACCCCTCCCTTTTTATGCATTACTTTTATCCCTTCTTTTAATGTCATTAACTAACGTCAATTGAAATATTTGAGCAGATGAAATTATCAGTTAGAGTAAATTACACTCGCACCTCCTATGTTTTTCTCAAATTGTATCCCATATCCCTCCCTTGAATTTGACTCTAACGGATGCGCCAAGGCTGTTAATGTCACCAGCCCAAACGACGCTATTTTCCAAGGAACCAAACGCAACAGGGATGGTAGCCGAAGCTACGGTGGGGGACGAGAAGATGGTGGTGGTTGCTCCGGCAAGAGTGGATGTGCCCAGACACACTGATGGTGGACGAGAAAGACTATGAGGAGGAAGAGATGATGTTGTCGTAAGAGAGGTAGGAGGAGGAGAAGGAGGTGCTATGTGATTTAAGTGAAAAATATAATAAATTTGAAGAATGCTTGGTTTGAGAAAAAATAAAAATGAGAAATAAAAAAAATGATGGTTAAAAATTAAAAATATATTTTTTAAAATTTTCATCTAAAGATTAATTTTATCCCCTTATTTTACACACTAACAATTAATTATTAATAAAAATAATAATTATGTTTGGTAAAAAAACATAATACAATAAAAATCTTTCTGATCTAGCAAATAATTAAAAAAATAAATTTTAAAATAATTTTTCTTGTGTTCCTTTGTTTTTATCCAATTTTTTTTCCATTTCGTATATGTTTTCATAGTTATGAAAACCGGTCCGGTCATTGACTCGGTCGAGGTAGTGGGTCAGTGGTTCAACCAGTGAGTCAGTAATTGACCCGGTTTGACCCGGTCCATATTAAAAAAATCAAAATTATATTATATATACAAATATAAGTAACGTTATTTAATTAAGAAAAATTCATTCATAATTTCATATACAAAAATTTAAAATAATAATTGAAGTATTAAAGTTGATAATATAAGTAAAATGTATTAATAATTAAAAAGACATTGAATAGCAACTATCCAAATCAAAACAGCAAAATGGAAACTGCATAAAGCGAAAAAGGAGTGTGAAAAGCAAAATTATATAATATATACGTGGGTCATTAACATTTTTGATCAAAAAAATAAAATGAAAACTGTTGAAAGTAATAACAGAGGTACAAAAAGCAAGAATAAGGCCCAAATTAAAAAAACCCTAATAATATATATTCTTCTCTAATTTTCCCGCAGCTTCTATTTTCGTCATTCCACTTCCAGCGCTTCCTTCCTTCCTGCGGCTGGCTTCTCTTCCTTCTCTTGGTGATGCACTGGCTGCGCCCCCATCTCCTTAATTCTATCATCTTCCTGCTGCTACACGCCCACATTCTTCTCTTCTATCATCTCTACCTCTACTTCCAATTTCCTTAATTCTATGCCAACATCCAGCTTGACTTGAATTTTTTTTAACATTTCAGAAAGTTGTTTTCGAATGCGGTGGCGGAGCAGAGCTTCTATTACGTGATGTTTTTTTTTTTTAAATTATTTACAGACAAAACTTCAAAAGTTATCTCTCTTTATAAAACAATTTCCTAGCATTTTTTTTTTCCTTCTTGGTTTCTTGCACTTCCTGAACCTTCTTTCTTTTCTAGAAACCTTTTAAAACCCTAGAGGAGAGGTCGCAGTTAGTTACAGGTTCAATGGCGGTTCAGAGCTCCACTTCCAGCGAATCACATGCTTCGGAGAACGTTTTGCATCGCCATTTCTTTTGTAAGCCATTGATTGCATCGACAACTTCTTTCGTATTCATGATAGGCATTGTTAGGTTTCACTTTTATCAAAAAAATAAGTAACGAGTTTCTTTAAACGAGCGAAGGATCGTATGAACCTTCTCTTTTATTTTCAGCATTTCAAATTTTCCAACGGAGGGTACAAAAATTAAGCTCCATCAGGATTAGGATATTTTCCTATTTTTTTTTTATTGTGAATAAATTCCGAATTCTTTGATGCTGAAGGCATATTCTTTGCTGTTTGTAGAAATTTGCAATTTAATCAATGTGATGTAATGTGCTTGCTTTCCCCCAATCTCACGGGAAATTGAGAATTATAATAGAAATTTCTTGTATATGTTTGGTTGAGTCATGGCTTCTAGGTATTGACAGAAGGTTTTTGGTTTATTGTTGTTATTTTACGGTTACTTTTTTCCACTGGAAAGTTGCTTTGTGTGAGTTTCAATATTATGGCTTAACTGGTTCATGGAATGGATTGGCTAGGCTTAGCATTATGTCAAAACAAATGAATGCAGACTTTAAAATGCACACTAATATGATATGTCTAGACTGAGCTGCTCAATTGTGTTTTGTATCATTATCTGGATTTTTGGTTGGCAGAGCACAACCTATGAGAAAATTGAGCCTTTTCTTTGTACACAAATCTTATCTTTGATTATACACTTTTTGTTTTGTCATTTAACCCCCTTTTTTCATTTTCTCATTCATCCCTCCCAAACAAAAGTTTATTGTGGCTGGAAATTGTTTATTTGTTTTTAAATTTGTGATTAGAACTAATTTGATTACCTTATGATATTGTTGAAGTATGGAGAGAGTTTCTGTGGGGAGCTGTTGCGGGTGCATTTGGGGAAGGAATGATGCACCCGGTGGATACTGTTAAAATTCGATTACAAAGTCAAGCTATTCTAAATGGAATTCAGGTATAATGGCAGCCTATAGATAAATTAGAAAGTACTGTTGACATATATATATATATATATATATATATATATATATGTCAACAGTACTTTCTAATTTATCTATAGGCTGCCATTATACCTGAATTCCATTTAGAATAGCTTGACTTTGTAATCGAGTTTTAACAAAACATGTTGCAGATGGTGCAATATGTGTGGCAGGTTGATGAATTTAAAGGTATGCTATTTTGATCATTTAATATTATTTTCCCTGCTAAGGGTCTTTTTTTTTTTTTATGGTTTTAAATCATGAAATTTTCTCATGTTAAATGACATTTCATGCATGTTTGAGTTAATTTTTTTCTTTCAGAAATGCATATAATCAAAACTTTTAAGAGAGTGCTTTTGGCTTGAACGCCTATTTTGACTGCAAAATGATCAAAGTCAAGCGTGCATTTAAGAAGAGAAGTTCAGAAAAAGTTAGGTGCACTACTATGATAACCCTGTTTCTTATTATGATAAGAAAAATTGTGAGACTCGGTATATCACAAATTATCAATAAAAAATATCAAGTATCCCGGTGGCATCTCAAAGTTGAATCCTGCACTTGCAGTCTTGTTTTAACAAGATCCAAAGGAGTGGTGAGATATGCACTGAGACCTGTTCAATTATAGCAAACAATACTGAGTTTTATGGAAGACAAAGAACACTGCAGCACTTATCATTGAAGGCAGAGCCACTAGCTAATCCTCCTAAAACCAGGCCCTCAACTGAATTATTAACATGCCAGTTTGGGCTAGATATCCATCTTTGCTCTGCATAATCTTTAGCATCTTTCAAAGCTTCATAGAACACAACCTATAGAAAGAAAACAACAATAACATATAAACAGTATTCAAACGCACAAAAAGAGATAATAATGGTTGTGAGCTATGGCCCTATTTTTCTGAAATCAAGACCAAGGTGATCACTAACACAACCATCTATAAGTAAGTTTGTTCAATTCAATTGATGGTAAAAATGCAGCAGTTCCTTTAACCCATTTAAGAGGTAAATCTATAGTGAAAGTGTTATCCAAAAACACTACATAGTGTATTTAGTCTTCCAAAAACCATGCAAATGCAGGGTTCAACTTTGAGGTATCAATTCCTTTAGTAAATATTCTAACTGGTTATGGCATGCACAATGTACCTGCCACCGGGATACTGGATATTTTTTATTGATAATTTGTGATATATCGAGTCTCACAATTTTTCTTATCATAATAACAAACAGGGTTATCATAATAGTGCACTTAATTTCTTCTGAACTTCTCTTTTTAGATGCATGCTTGACTTTGATCATTTTGCAGTCAAAATAGGCGTTCAAGCCAAAAGCACTCTCTTAAAAGTTTTGATTATATGCATTTCTGAAAAAAAAAATTAACTCAAACATGCATGAAATGTCATTTAACATGAGAAAATTTCATGATTTAAAACCATAAAAAAAAAGACCCTTAGCAGGGAAAATAATATTAAATGATCAAAATAGCATACCTTTTAATTCATCAACCTGTCACACATATCGCACCATCTGCAACATGTTTTGTTAAAACTCGATTACAAAGTCAAGCTATTCTAAATGCAATTCAGGTATAATGGCAGTCTATAGATAAATTAGAAAGTACTGTTGACATATATATCATGTATGGTTCCATCATCTAAACTTTTTCTCCTTTTCTGGAAACATCATTCATCTGTTAGAACCAGAAAAAGGTATCTAACAGATGAATGATGTTTTCAAAAAAGGAGAAAAAGTTTAGATGATGGAGCCATAAATGATATATATATCAACAATACTTTCTAATTTATCTATAGGCTGCCATTATACCTGAATTCCATTTAGAATAGCTTGACTTTGTAATGAGTTTTAACATTATCCACTGGGTGCATCATTCCTTCCCCAAATGCACCCGCAACAGCTCCCCACAGAAACTCTCTCCATACTTCAACATTATCATAAGGTAATCAAATTAGTTCTAATCACAAATTTAAAAACAAATAAACAATTTCCAGCCACAATAAACTTTTGTTTGGGAGGGATGAATGAGAAAATGAAAAAGGGGGTTAAATGACAAAACAAAAAGTGTATAATCAAAGAGATACACTCCTTTGGATCTTGTTAAAACAAGACTGCAAGTGCAGGGTTCAACTTTGAGATATCAATTCCTTTAGTAAATATTCTAACTGGTTATGGCATGCACAAGGTACTTGTCACCGGGATACTGGATATTTTTTATTGATAATTTGTGATATACCGAGTCTCACAATTTTTCTTATCATAGTAACAAACAGGGTTAGTTTGTGCCAGTGGAGTTAACATTTTCTTAGGTATAATGGTTGGTTGGATGCAATTCACAATATATGGGCTACAGAAGGCATGAAGGGGATGTTTAGAGGTAGCGTCCCCAGGATTACCTGGGAAATTCCAGCTTCGGCGCTTACGTTCATGGCTGTGGAATTTGTCAGAGATCATTTTTATGAAAGATTGCGCAATGAGTCTTCATCGTTTTAATCACTATTTTGATTTTAAAAACATTGATAAAAGTGATATCCAGAATATACAAAAATTGGGCACTCACGAACAAGAACTCCTTTTTCTGCTGTTCTGCATCTTATATTGAATGTTTTGAAAGAATTTTTTTGTATATTTGTTATATGAAATAAGATACCAATGTCAGGGTGGACCTGCTTCAGAACCTTGAATATGTAGATCTTGTATGTCTCCACGCTCTTCTTTCTCCTCTTCTTCTTCCCTTCTCCTCCGGCGCCTCCCTCCTTCGGAAGCTTCTTTCCGGCCTTTAGCTTCTTCTCCGCCGGAGCCTTGTCTCCCACCGTCGACTTCTCCTCCTCTGCGGGCTTCTTCTCCGCTGGCTTCTTCTCTGCCTTTGGTGCCATCACGATTTGGTGCTTCGAACGGAATTAGGATTTTGAATTGGAAATTGTGAATTGGAATTTCGTAAAGCAAAGAGGGATTGAAGTTGTGAATGAGAAGGGCTTGCAGAAATGGTTAATATAGAGAAAGGTATTCGCGTTCTTATTGGCTATGGGGTTTGGCGCGGATCGATGACGTGGGTCTTCTTTATCTGTCAAATTTGATTTTTGGAATTAAATAAAAATAGACGGTTACGATCTATTATGATTGAGTAGAGTCAGGTGCGGATTGATGAGCTGACCATTAAGGACCCTGTAGATGGACGGTTGAGATGCTTTTACTCTTTTTCTTCAAAATTGGAATCCCTCTCCTTTCACTTTTGAGATTTCATTGCGCGTCCAAATAGACATCACTCCCTCCCTCCGCTTTCATCGAGCGGTTTACCTTTGGCTAAAATCTTTACCGTGGATACTGGGATATTTCGCCAAAATAATGTTCTTAAAGATTATAGTATTAATTTGATTGATTGAAAGAAGAAAAAAAAAGAATTATTGTTACTATTTCAATGTGTTTAGAAATTGGGATTAAGAAAATATTAATAATTTCTAAATTTTTGCATAAAAAATACAAAGAAAAGAGGTTTTTAAGAGAAAAAACTTTTAATAGTATATTCTTTTTTTTTTTCTGAACAGCAATATCTTCTTATTGTGATATCTATAAAATATTTAATTAATTGATTAACAAGATACAATTTTTGAGATCCAATTTGGATTATAATCAAAAGTATTTTTTTTCTTTATAAATATTTTCTTATTAATTTGGTAAAACATTTTTTGTGATTTTCAAGTGTAACTCTATTAGACAATGGTTGATGTGACTAATAGATTTGTACCTATAATTGGATTTAAATGAATTAAATAATTTGTGACTGCTAAAATCTTCCAAAATTAATTAAACAATGTTAGAAGGATAATCCTCCCTCCCAAATTGTAATTTTTTGTCACTTCCTAAATGATTTTCTTGCACTTTCTAATGAGATTATAGGGAGATAAAACAATAGCAAAACTATGTTTTATTTTTACTGGGACCGAATCAATACAAAATAAATTATGAGAACGAAATTAATATTTTTCAAATTTTATAGGGACCATAAACATATTTTACCATTTTTTGTTATTTTATATACAATATTTTAAGCAATTTGTTCTAGTGTTGATTTTCTCTAGGATTTGAGATGGCCTAACCAAAACATTCAAGTGTGTTTTATCTATTTGTCAAGTCAATAAAATCTTTTATCCACTACTTTGGCCTCCGATTAAGGATGGCGATAGGTGAGACTACTCGACAAAGGTCTATAACCTATCCTAAAACAAGTTCAGGTTAGACAAAACATTTTCAAAAAATAGGTAAGGCCAAGACTTTTAGTAAAACTTTTTTAGTTAAACATAATATGCTTCAGGCCATTCAAAAAGTCTTTTAGGTCTAATAGGGTGATCCATTTAATAAATAATAAAATAATTATTCATTGTTAGGATTATTAATATATTAAACTTGTTATAATTTATTAAAATCTTACATTTTTTTTGTCTTTTAAAATGTTGATCTACATAAAAAAAAGTAAAGTTAAAGTTTATTGAAAAATAAATTTATGTCTTCTTCAAATGTCTTGTTGCAAAATATATATTTTAAATAAGATCACAAATATTATAATAAAACTAAAAAATATGTTTATATCATATAAATAAGTTAGATTTGATTCTTATAAAACCTCACATGCATATTTTTAGTTAAATTATCACAAATTAGGACATTTAATCATGTTTGTAGGTCAAACCCAAACCCCTTAAAAAAACTTTGACAAGTAAACAGGTAAGACTTAGGCTTAGCAAAACCTAACTTGGCTCAGCCTATTTCAACCCTTGCTTCGATACTCAGGGATTAAGGGTGGATGCTTAGTATTGTGACTAAAGCCCTCACCCCTTAGTTGTCTGGTGGTAATTGTTATGTAAGGTATTGATTAGACCTGTCAAAACGGGCCAACCCGGCTCACCCGGGTTGACCCACCACGGGTTGTGACCAAAGTGAGCCGGGCCGGGTTGGCTCACTTTGGTGGTGGGTCAGTTTTTTCCCAACCCGGCTCAACCCACCCGGGTTGGTGGGTTATACGGGTTGGCCCGTTGAGCTGGCTCGTGAGCTGGCTCGTGGGTTGGCTCACTTTAAATTTAAAAAAAAAAAACTTAAAAAATCACAACATAAGCAAAGAAAAAATACAAATTAAACCAATCTAAGTAAGTTTAAACTTTAAACATTACAAACTACATAAAACTCAAACAAACATAAACAAGCATCAAAATAAAGGTGTGAAGGTAAAATGGTTAAAGATAATAAATATCTGACCTCAGGTAGTCTGGAAGCAAAATATTTTATATAATCTCGTCCGATGTTCTTAACAATACTGTCTAAGAGATAAACAGATGGCAGTTTTTGATCACTTGGAGCCTGAAAAGTCATGAACTCATTTCAATTAAGTGAGACCTTTTTTTAATAATACAAAGACACGGTGAGAGAAATAAGATTGCCCTGACATATGAAAACAAGGGAAACAGCTGCAATCAACAATATCTAATCCAATTAAAGTTAGAATCAAATTTCACCAAAAGTGGAATTTAGCACTGATTGAGATTGGAAACTTTTAGGGTTCACTTCTCTCTTGTAAATGAAAAAATCCATGTTTTCCAGGATTCTCAATCCCCTGTGCATACCAAAACCACTCCCCAATGGTGCTAATTACCAGTTACACATTAAAAAATCAAACTACCGCCATTTGGCCAAAGGACAGTATTTTTTTTTTCTTTGTAACTAAATATGTTTTTCGTTCTTTTAAGGTGCAGGGCAGTGTGTACCACTTAAGAACCAATCTACATCTACAGGGCCAATGAATTGCGCTTTCTTCATTCCAAATCCATTACAATTCAATTCAATAAACTTGACATAAACAACTGCACATTTTGTTCACCTCTATAAGGAAATTGTATCTTTAATTTTTTTTAATAATGGAGATTAACAGCTCACAACAGAGGAAAACAACAATAATCCAGTAATCCCTCAGATGGAAAAATAATAAACAGAGTATGAAAGAAAAACAAAGAGACACTGCAGACTCTGGGCAGTATGCCTATGCTAGCCCATGCCCATCCAAAAGACACCAAATCCTCAATCAACATTTACAAATTAACACTTCACAGCACTAATTAAAATCCAATTAGTTTAAAACCATCATGAAAAGCTGGGACTCAAAAGGAAGTGCATCATATTCATACCGTACTAGCGGTGGCGACGAAGGGATGGAGGGACGGAGGGAGTGAGTGGCCGAGGTGGTGCCGGTCGGTGGCGTACTGGTGTTGGGCTTCAACGACGGAGGACCGCGACTTCGGAGGCCGGTGGCGGTGGAGGGACTGCGCGTGGTCTTCTGTCTTCGGCGTCGGCGAGCTGGACTATTGGAATGGAGGGCGGAGGCTGCGGCTAGAGCTGAGGACGGCGGAGGCTGGCTGCTGAGCTTTGCATTTAGGGACTAGGGTTTTGTTTTGTCACTTTTGTTTGTGGACAGTGGCTTGAGGCTTGACCGCTTGAGAGAATGAGAGTTGAGAGAATGAGAGTGAAAGTGTGAAAAAATTGAAAATGTGAAGGGCCGGCCCATGAGTCCATGACCATGAGTGAATATCAATTTTTTTTTTTTTTAATGTAACCCGTGAGCCAACCTGGCTCACCCGGGTTCAACCCGGGTGGGTTGTGGGTTAAGTGGGCCGGGTCATTTCAACCCGGGATCAAAGTGGGTCAATTTTTTATCAACCCAACCCACCAATTTTGGTGAGCCAAAACGGGCTGACTCGCGGGTCGAACCCGTTTTGACAGGTCTAGTATTGATTTATAACAATTTAATCATGATCATATAAATTGGGTTGAGTTGATAATGATTGGATTAATAAGTAAAATATTTACAACATCGAGAAGCATAGCCAAACATCCAGATTTTTTGTGATTACAATGTTGTCATCATGAACTACCCTAAATTGTGTTAAAGGTTACCATTGAATGTAATTTAGTGTCCCATTTCCCCCCCTTAAGGTTGCCTTTTGAAAACTACTCTTCATTCACATAATGTTATTTTTTTACACTTCCAGAAAGTATTTTCGAGAAAAATGATATTTTTTTGAAAAACAATATATAGAAAAGTGTATAGTAAAGGTAGGAGGTGTAAATAATAATTGGGGTGCAAATTTATTTGGTCCCTTTGAGGTATAGGTTACGATGAAAACAAAACAAACTCTGAAATTTGGGGATGGATCCTGCACTCCCAGAACTGTATCCTGCACCCCTATTCCTTTTGAAATCACCAGATTGCCCTTGATGAATTAGCACCTCCTTCCCCAACCTAACACCTCCCTCATTTAGATACCTAACAATTTCCTCCCCCCGTGTTGGTTGCCTCTACGGCGGATCAACTCTTCCCCGTGACAGCATGTCTCCCTCCCTCAAAAGGCTACTCCCTTCCTCGTTCCCCTTGTATCGTTGTCATCAAATGTAAGGTTCTTCCTTTCGAGTGTGGGTTTGGGTTCTGGTGGGGTTGGGGTTGGTTTTGGTACAGGGATGGGTTCTAGTGTGGGGACGAGTTTTGGTGGAGGTGGTTTCGGGTGTGGATGAAGTTGTATTATGGAATGCCCATTCTAGAATGTTTGTTTTGGAATGAGCATTTCGGAATTGCTATTTTGGATTGCCTATTCCAAAACAATTATTCTGAAATGTCGATGATGGAATGGACATTCTAGAATAGATGTTTCAAAATAGACAATCTAGAACACATATTCATGAGTTATTGTAGGACATTGGAGAAGTATTTTGCATGGCTAAGTTCAAGAAAGAAAAAAAAGGATTTTTTTTGGAGATTATATAGCTTGCTGTTATCATTCTCTAACATATGACATAGATAATCCACTGTAGTGAATTTCATATTTACTTGTTTGAAAAATTACATTTATCTATATTTATTTATTTCCTTTTACTTGGGAGATAAAACCATTTATTCTTTGTTTTTCTTTAATGTAATGTTGTTAAATCTTGTTCTTTAATTTATTAGTTTATATGTTAAGTTGTGACTGAAGTTCTTTTATATTATTACAACTGTTGATTTTTAAAATTATTTTAACAGTGGTATGTATGTGTTGTTAATAGCTTTTAACTTGTATGTTTTCTTTTTTATCTTGAGATTGATATAAGTACTCCAGAGTCAATACATACATTTATGGAATAGACGGTCCGGAAGCATATTTTATGTGCTCTGAAACAGCTATTCAGAAGCTAATTTGTGTTATGGATTGGCCGTTCTGTAATTATATTTTGCGCTTCCGAAAAACTATTCTGGATACAATTCCCATTATTTTCCTTTCGGAAAGAGTGGTCCATAAATCAAAAAGCTTCACAAAAAAAGGGAGAAAACCACTTACCTCACCAGAGTTGTGTAGCTGTGTCCCTTGTGGAAGAGGACCGCTACGTACGACAAATAGATTGATGGAGAGGAAGCTCTTGAAGTTTCAATGCGAGGAAGCTCGTGGTCATGGAAGGTATACTATTGGGAGGTGCTTACAGAAAAGGGCAGTTTTGGAATATTCAAAAATTGGGGGGTTGCAGGATGCCATTTGGGAGGTGTAGGATATATCTCTAAAAATTGCCGTCTTCTTTAAGCCGCATTTGATGCGTGGGTTCTACAAATGACAAAGCTGCACCAGATCTAGAGTTAAAGTTGTGCTCCCGATTTGATATTTCACTTATATCATGATCGTTTTTATTGAAAAAACTTGAGTTAGATCTTGCAATTGTGTTATATAGTACTCAAGCCCAGGAAAATAAAGTTACTCAAGCTAGGAAAATGTTTTTTTGACAGAAACTGAATTAGCTCATTTCAATGGTAAAACTGTGGAGAATACACGTAGGAATATAATGTTAGTTCAGGTTGAATCCTTATTATTTTTTGTTTATTTTTAGTAGATAAATTATAATCCAAATCAAGATCTCAATACCCATTAAAATCAAAACGAAAATTCCCATCCTTTGAATTGAAGTGTTTCAAGTTCAACTTTGAACTCTTGGTAGAATTATCTCACACACAAAACATATAAAAAACGGTAACGTTAACATTGCCCTTTTCTTATGCAAGTTTCCATTGCCTTTTCATACCTAGTAATAGCAGATACAATAGAGCATATTTCATCATGGACAGTTCATATCTCCGCATTAAATTCCTTGAATATAGTACGGGATTATGCAGGGTACGATGTATATACGAAGACGAACATATGATAACGAAATCAAATGGCACGTCTTATCGCAACACGTTATTACCGAAGAATAGGATACGGACATAAGATAGAACATACCATATCTCGCAAATTAATCACATTTATTCTGGGTAGCTTTCTAAATGCCAGAACAGATCAAACTCAAACAGGAAAAGTTTAGAAAGAACAAATCAGCAAAAATGAGGATAACATTGCAAAAAGCTGTAGAATACCACACACACACACACACACACACACACACACACACATATATATATATATATATAAAGCTTAATTAAAATCTTTAGTAAGAAACCATATAAGTTCACAACTTAGTATTGTTTCACGTACGGAGCTGCATACATAGATGAAATTAACATTTTCAAAATCACAACAACGACCTCGTTTTTTCTTCGGAAAATAAAAGGTATATAGAGGAGCAAGGACCATCTCTGTCATCTCGTTCCAAAAGGGTGTCACTGCCAAAGGATCTTCAGTTGCCCAAATGATCAAACAAGTCATATCCAAAGACTTGCAATTTGTCATTGGTTGATCACGACTTGTATGTTGTCACCATCCTCGTCTTCACCCTCGTTAATCTCGCTCTTGCATGCCTCAATTGCCATCCGAATTAGCATCTTGAAATTGAATTGCAATAGAACGCACCTAGCTAGGTAATTATAGAGTGTGCATAGATGCTTGCTCAAAGAAAGAACAAGGGAATGAACGTTTTCTAAATTATAAAGGGGAAGGGAAGGTATTGGGTATGAAGGGCGTGGGTGGGGACATATTCAGAGGATCTTCCAAGCATATGCTTAGAGCATTAACTTGCTGGCCCATTCTTTTCCACATATGCTTTTAGCATCTTTTCTATGAATAATTAATATAATTGTTTTCTTGAACGTGGATGTACCTAAAGATTTTAGTTTGCTATTTCTTTTCTACCTTGAAAAAAGTATATAATAAAATGGTCTTTGTCTTGGATTTCACTCTATGAAATGATTATTTTTTTATGCGATTTGAGATGTCATTCGTTCATTACTGAATTTGCTACTTAAATCGTAACATCAAAAACAGAAAGATGACAAAATGAAAAAGGCAAAAAATGGGTCCTCTCGTTTTCCTTGATAAATAGGAAAGGCTATTGCTGGGGTCATGGACTCATGGGTAGCAATTGAGTGGTGTCCAATGGCACATGGTACACACTAGCTAGTTGCATTAATTGAACATTAGTGTTTGGCAAAATTAATAGACAACTTAATTGATTGTTTGCTAAAATTATGATGAATATAAAATAACATTATTATTACCTTTAAAAAAACATTAAAAAATGGCGATAATATAGTTAAGACAGAAATGAAAAATATAGGAATTTTTAAGTTCAAATGCAAAAATACTGCAAAAAAATTATAATCTATAAAAATAAATTTCTTTATTAAACAAGTCTAGTTTAATCAAATAAGTTTTTGAGTTAGTTAAATATACCAAAAGCTAGCTTAATAAAGCATTGAGAAGCACACTTTTAAGTCAATTATGAAGAATCTGTTGACATGCAAATCACTTGTTTGTTGGGAAATTTTAATTAAAAAAAAAAACACTTGTTGGTGGGGAATCTAAGCTTGAAGAGGCTGATGAAGCTATGCCTAGTTTTTAACCTGCAAAATCATGTTATATCTGGTGGAGTTCATTAGAGAAGTATTCGCCTGATCTCAAATATAAACAATAAAAATCCACTATTTTTAATATTAAATATAAAGAAATTTCAATTATTTATATTTTTTAATGAAATTGTATATAAAATATTATTCATTTAATAAGGGGTTAAAGATTTTTTTAGGTTTGATATCAAATTTTAATAATAGATAATTAAAAAGTTTATTTTTAATTAAAAATAACATAATTTAATAAAATTAACTACTTTTTTAATAAATATGAAATGTGTATTTTTTTTAACTTATAAATATTCTTCCATGATGTAATGTGACTTTAAAAATTTCCTTTAAAAAAATAAATTTATGTACAGTAAAATTAAAAGACAATAAAATTTAAATATTCTCTTACATATTTTTATTTTTTGCATGCTCCATTATTTAACGTTTTTTATTCCCAAATAACCCGTTGTTTCTTAAAAAAAAAAAAACGTTGTTGGCTCTTGGCAGACTATTGGCGTACAGTTGGACATTGAGTGCGAATATACGTGGCTTTGGATATATGTGTCATTGAATTTCACTTGAAAGGAAATAGAGTTTTTTTAATGGGCTGAAAGTAAAGAAAGTAAATGAAGAGAATCAAAGTTAAAATTTAAATTGAAGAAAAAGAAAATAAAAGAATTTATTTTATTTATTTTCTTTATTTAAATAAAAATATTTACTAATTTATAAACTTTTCGAAATCTGTTATTTGATAAACAAATCAGAGAACATTTCTGGACAAAATGGTATTGCAATTTATTTAATTTATTCAAATTTAAATACCTGGGAGGAGAACTTATTAAAGGTGCTTCGTATAACTTTTTAGTACAAATCAATCATTGATAAATTTAGTTGATATTTATGTAAATATCACGATAAAAAAAACAATGACTGATATTATAGAATTCAACTTCTATGATAGTGCAAGGAATCATATTTTAAGTTTATTTTTTCTGTACTATCAATGTAAAAAAAAATCAAACTGTTAATCAATAAAAAATATGATAAATAAAACTTTTTTATGATAATTATTTTTAAAACTAACAAACTTATAATTTATAACAATTTCTAATTAAATAATAATATAAACTTCTTTATTCAACCTATTTACTTTTATCTTTTGTCAGTAATATGCATAAGTACATTTTTTACCCAAGAAAAACGGTACTATTGTATATATTAAAAAAAAATGTATAACAACAATTGAAACCGTACATATAGATATAATTGTAATACATCATTCTTTCTCTTTTATACAACTTCGGTGATCACTTGTACCAAACACATCACATATAGAAGGGTCGCAATTATTAGTTATTTATTTATGTCAACATGAAGTGGACAGAAATAATTAATATGTATTGCCCCTGTCAAGCAAAAAGTTATGTCATGTGAAGGTTTTATGAGAAGGCCGGATAAGTTTATTCTTATTCAATCCAAAATTTTGTTAATATAATTTTATTTGAATTTCAACTCAATTCAATTAAGACTTGATAATATATAAAATAAAACCAAATCAATGTAATATGTTAGCGTATTAAACATTATGTATATCTGAATTATAAAATTAAAGGCAGTTAAAATAATTATAATCAACATATATTTTATTTTATAATATATATTTCAAGATAGAAAATATCATATTATATAAAATATTATTAACTAAGTCAAAGTCACTTTATAATTAATATATAATTTTTCAAAACTTTATATATATATATATATCATATTTAAAATATTCGACTAGATTGAGATCATAAGATAACTTAAAATATAAATCCCACTTGTTCCTAAAATTAGACCTAATTTTAAAGCTCAAATTCATCAAAGTTAGCTTTGAGATTGAACCAAGTTATTAAAATGACGACATATTATGATTTTTTCTTACTGCATCATGAACATCCCTAATGTCAAATGAAAAGAAATGGAAAAATGACTTTAATAAATAGGAATTTGCTGAATGTTAATAATTTAATTAATGTCAACTCAAATATACAATTCAGGTTAATTTAGACATCTCAATCAGATTTAATTATTCAAAATATATTCTATCAAATTTTAAATCAAATGAACATTTAACCGATCACTAATAATATTGTTATTAGGTTTACGTGAAGAAAAAAAAAAACAATTTATAAGAAATAGTTATCACATGCATTAAAATATTAAAGAGATCCTGGTGGTTCTATCAAGGATTTATATAATTTATAAAAAATAAATTCGTTTCAGATTAGTTGTAATGTTCTTAACTATTATTGACATAATAATATAGAACTTTTCGCATTGCTTTTGCTTTTGTGTTTTTATGCACTTCTCCTATGGTTATGGAAAACATATATTCGAACATAAAAATAATAATAACATCATTTTTTTTGTTTCGTGAGGAGAAGAACTTCTTGCTTTTGCTCCATTATGGAGACCAAGTCACGTTTTCCTTAAAAATGAAAGGAGCATTGATTAGTTATTGTTTCAGCCAGAATGTTTAGAAGTTTTGTACTCGTTACCCATGTCAAGGATGCATTGGTCTTTATCGTTGTGGTTCGAAACTTATATTAAAATTAAACTTCATTTTCATACTAACTAATCTGACTCTTTATAGAGAGTTGGCATTCTTTGTCTTTAACCATACGCTCGAAATTATAAATATAATGTTAGAAGTATAAACACTATATATAGTAGAACGAATATTACTACATTGATTTATTTATTAGGACAAAACTATAATAATTGACTAGCCAGACAGGCAATTATTGGAGTCAGCCTAGAGAGGAATTTTGAGATAATATATATGAAGAAATCTTAAATTTAAACCTCAATGTTATTATGATACATAAAAAAAAAAAAAAAAAAACTAGGGCAGAAGGAAACATAAAACAACAATGTGATAATTTTGATTTCCATCTAGAATGAAACTATCGTCCCTTGGAGGCTTAAAAGTAGGTGGAGTCATCGTATAGCTTTGGCTAAAAATATAAATTTTTTGGTAGGTCACATTTACTGTGCGGGCAATACATGTGTAGATTTATCAGCTTTCAGTAGTAAATACTCAAGATTTTTTTGGTGAGACTCCCCTCCTAGTGTCATTGGAGCAGAGTTCTGTAAAATAGATCGAATTGGTTTTCCTAACTATAGGTTCTCTTAAGTTTGTTTAGGCATGACAATAGGGCGGTAGGGTGGGAGTGAATATTGCAGTTCAGGTTTCTTAGTGACAGTCGTGCTGACCTAGTTAGGATCATTGCCACTGTGGAGCTTTGCTTGCTGTTTTTGGTAACAAAAAAAATTACTCTGCTCATCTTATGTTTTGATGATTTTGCTCTAGTATTTTATTTTGACGTAATTTTTCTTTTTCTTTATTATTGAATTCTGAGTGCTCTTGATTTTCCTTACTGGGTAATATGATCTTTTGATCATCCATGATGAGTTTGATACAAGATTCCATATAAAATGGATTTTGATATTACATATTTTTTATTAAGAATAATTTTGAACTCATAAATTCTTTTATAACTATCACTTAGGCTAAATGATTTTTGAGTATTATGCGATCTTAAGTTTTGGGTTAGGAATTCCAAGCATTATAAGGGTGAGATGTCCTTATAAAAGGTTGAATATTTGGTGAGTGGTAAATCTACAACATACGCAGATTTATGGAGCATCTGTACATGTTTTAATGCATTAACTGACAATAATATTGTAAAAAAATAACTCACATTTATATTTTTCTAGTGATTCATATCTTGAATGATTTGAATAAAATATGATTTTCTATAAAATATTCATATTTTGCGGTCTTAATTATGAATAAGAGTGAAAATAGTCTGCACCAATTGCTTGGTTGCAGTAGCAGCCCCCTTTCTCCTTCTTTCATATGATAAATTCCATGGAGCGTATGAATTTCCTGGAATGTAGATAGACCAAAAGAGGGAATGAAGGTTCATCTCGGATAAAGGTATGAATGAGAGCTCTCTCCTTTTGGCCAGAAGAGAGGCAGGAGAGAATGTCATCAATAGGGGCACATGATCTGGTTTTATTAAAAATGTCAAATTTGAATTTTTTAAAAAGCCTTTTTAATTAAAAAAGTCATGGACTTTACAAAAAGTACATTAAACTTGAATAGTGAATTTGTTTAAACTATAACTTATAATATAATATTTGATAATTTATAACTTATAAGAAAAACATGTTTATTATGTTGATTTTTTACTTTTAATTATTTGTTTTTGTTTAATCAAACCTTATATATAGGCTTTCAGGCCAGGTCAGACCATATCTTTATACAAGCTAAATTTAGACTTTATTAAATTATTTTTAAGAGATAACAAACCATACTTAAACTTAGTGATAGTGATGCAGGCTAGACTTAGACCTACCAAAGTCTGACTTGTCCTATATTCAACAAATGAGATATCTTGATTGTACAATTGATTACTCTAGTGAGAAATCTCAATCATTTGAGTTGAGGTTGAATGAAGCTCTTAGTAATTAAAGGTGAATTAATATAAATTCATTTTTGCAATCTCTTATAAACATAAAACTCTATGATTCTTGTGTATCTAATTTTCATTTATTTTTTTTCTTGAATTTAATTAATCTTATGGTGGAGTGTGGGTGATTTGGCTAGGGGGGTGATACAAGTTCGGTGAGTTGCGGTGTAGGGTTCAAGGGTTATGGTTATTGTTTGGAACCAAGGATTCAATTTTGATGGGGAAAATGGTTGTAGGAGGAAAGGTTACACGTGGAAAACACTAAGAAGGTTTAAGCTGATATAAATTGTTTTTGAAACATTTCCTTTTATTATTTTATATTTTATATTTTATTTGGAGTAAATTACATTAATCACTTTTGAGGTTTTATGATTTTATACAAATACCTCTTATATTTTAACCATTATAATAAAATCCTTAATAGGAAAAAAGAAGGTTCAAGCTACAAATAAATTGTTTTTGAAACATTTCCTTTTATCATTTTATACTGTATTTAAAATAAATTACGGTAACCACTCTTGAGGTTTTATGATTTTACACAAATATTTCTTTTTTTTTAATCATATTATAATAACCTCCTTAATAGGAAATGGTAATGTAGTTATATAAAGGGGTGTGATTTAGTATTTTCAAATATCAAGATATTTTTAGTGTAACATATAAAGAACTGCCAGTGCAATATTTTCAAACACACAAAAAAATTAATGTAAAAATAATAATAAAAATATTATATGTAATTAAAAAAATCCAAGAGCATGCAAGTGTAATTTGTTATTTTATTTATGTTTTTTTAAAACATTTTCAAATTCCACATTTTCACGTAATAAAACACATCATAATGTTACATTATTATTTTCATAACTTATTTGATGAACAGGTAATACTCACATTTGCATAATTAAAAAATTAAGAAAAATCTATCTTGAGAGATTATAATAATAAGAGAATCAAAGTGCAATTAAACTTTTTGTGTCATTCCATAAGCTACACTATAATGACATATAACCCATGGGAATCACATTTATGTTAGGTCATCATGCTATTATCAATTTAACAAAAAAGTTAACTATTAATACAAATTTATAAAATTAAATCAATAAAGAAACTAAATTTATATAAAAATAAAAAAGAACACTTAATTATATTTTTAGTTTTTTCGAAACTAGAATGCTTGTTTTTTTAGTTCTCCAAATAAAAAAAATTAACTTTTAAAATTTAAAAACTATTTTTTTTTTAAATTTCTGTCAGAATTTGAGAACTAAAAAATATAATTTTTGATTTAAAGACTTAAAAAAATACATCCTAACCGTACAAACTAAAAACATTAAAAAAAACAATTATTAAGCCTTTAACTTACCTCCCCCAATATTTCGGCTAATTTACCAGTCTATTTTTTTTTTCCAGTAAATTATTTATCACTGTATGGCGGTCAAAAAAATATTTACCAATATGAAGATTTAAGAACTCTTTCTCTCACTTCTACCACTCTCTCACCAACCAAGAGAAGTTACCTAATTGTAACTTCCCATCACTTCAAACATAAAAAATTGCATTTTATCTTTTTCATGCACATTATCTATTAACATAATTGCACCATTCCTTAAATTGTCCTTTGATTATAGTTGCTTATAGTTTTCTTCTATCCAGAATCATGTTTGTGTTTTTTTTTTTTCTTCCTATTATTTAACTGATGTTGCATTTTACATTATTTTTACAATTTTGATAAAAAAAATACTTCCTTCTAGAACAATAATTATTGTAAGTAGCACATTTTTTTATGGTAATTCTCCTTTGATCTTTCTCATCACTTCACTTTATGTGTTTATTTCCAATTTTTTATATTCAAACTCATCTTTACACATCTTTTTATTTTTATTTCATTTATTTATTATTAATTATTGTTTTAATTAATTTAACAAGCATTTAATGGGATATGCAATTGAAATCTATCATTATTAATAGGGGCAATTTATGAAATAAGGGAAAGGAAAAAAAAAAATCAAAGCCAAAACTTATATAATTTTCCTTTGACAAATTAATTATTTTTATTTTAAATTGTGTTATTCAATTTTTTTCATTTAAAATGTATCAATCATTAAATAAAATTCAAAAATTGTAAATAAAAATTATTATAATATATTAATTTTTAACGTAATAAGGCGTAATAAAAATGCATAGACATATATACCCGTGTTTCCAATAGTAATTAAGAAAAAAAAACAATTATTAAACCTTAAACTTACCATCTCCGCTGTTCCTTATAGCAGTGGAGAGAGAGGGGCACTCATTCACACAATCACACCCACCCACAATAGTCGGGGACAGCTTCAAAGTACAAAGGCTTTGCAAGCACCCCCACCTTCTTACTGTTCTCTTCTCCGCATTCATATTTTCCATTTTTTTTCTTCTAATAGAACAAAACATAAGCACCGGTCTTTTCTCTCCGAAATTCCCATCTTCATCATTTCTGAGCTCTGGACGAGATCCCTCTCTCTCCCATTCCAGATCTCACCATCAGATTCACCCTTTCATTTTAAGCAAAGTCATAACTTGAAGAAGATTCATGGCTGCTCCACCGGCAAGGGCTCGTGCCGATTACGATTATCTCATAAAGCTTCTCTTGATCGGTGACAGCGGTAAAGTTTCTCTCTCTCTCTCTCTCTTTTAATTAATTTGTTGGCAAAAAAAATGTTTTAAAAATAAAAACAAGCGGAAAAAAATTGTGATTTAAGAATGGGGCTATTTTTCTGTGTAATTGATAAATGATGGATTTCACTAGGGGTTCCCTTATTGTAATTTCACCATTTTTTTTTTATATTTATCACGAATCGTTGAGTTTGGAATTCGTGACAAATGCACATCTAGTTTTTTTTTTTTTTTTTTTTTTTTTTAAATGGGGTTTGTTCTAAATCGTGAAAGGTTTGATCTTTTCATGATCTGGTTTGAGTCTGCATTGGAATCATTGCTTCTGTTGTTGTGACGCAAATTTGGGTGTCAAGAGGTTGAATTGCAAATTCGTGCTGATCTGTGTGGTTATCGTTTAAAATTAACCTTCTCTTTGGATCCATCAGTCATTTGTTTAATTCAAAGTAGTTGCTTCCCAAAATACGACTTAGGCGGTCTAGTTTATTCTACCAGATGTTCTTGTGTTACCGATACCTTCAAATTCATTTTTCCCTTTAAAAAATAGAGTAAACAGTGTATGCACTGACGGTGTAAAGGAATTTTACCATCCAATTACTATCGTAAAAGTTATACCAAGTTATCAGCGATGATTTCTGATTAGTTGATTGCATAAAACTTTTTACACTAATAGTTCATATAAATTAATCTCAAAATTATGGCATTGGTTGATGCTCCAGGAAGGATTAGAAGTATTTTAATGGGCAACATAGTAATCACAGTGGAATAATTTTGTTGCTTTTGTGTGAAACCTAGCTGTAAGTTGACCTCTTATGTTTTGTCTTTTTGCAGGTGTTGGAAAAAGTTGCCTCCTTCTGCGTTTCTCTGATGGGTCTTTCACCACTAGTTTCATCACAACTATAGGGTACGTTTTTACAATTTAGAATTAGGAGTAAATCTGCAGATTTTTGTTTGTCATAAGTTTCTCTCTCTAGCTTCACAAGGCCTACCTTCCTAATGCAGCATTGATTTTAAGATAAGAACCATTGAGCTTGATGGAAAACGGATCAAGCTCCAAATTTGGGATACTGCAGGGCAGGAGCGGTTTCGGACAATTACAACTGGTAAGGTTTATGATTCTTACAGGTATTATTATATTGATTTTAGTATCATTGTATGTGACACATGGAAACTTGTTGCTTACCAGTTGGCATCTGGTTTGTGGCACTTCCTGATGTGGGATTAAAAGATAGTGAAAAAACAAGGGAGAAATAGTACTGAGAAAAATATAAAATTAGAGAAAAGAGTGTCAGGATAGAAAAGGGAAGTAACCAGTGAGAAACATCATAATTGTTATTCAGTATCAGATCTGATATGTTAGACTGTAATGTATAGGTAGTTTGCAGTTCAAGTTCGAAGATAATTCTAACTACTTAGGATATGGCAAAATTTGAAGCCCCTAAGTTATGTCCTTGCTGTAGCCTCCTGCTCCTTGTTTTTGATTGCCATTGTACTACTGCAAACCTTGTAGAACTTATAGTTGAAAAAGTTTTTGGGAGGCATGGAGCAGCTTCCATGTAGATATTTTACTCAAGTTAATTGTTTATGTAACGATACTAGAACTAGTTAGCCTATATTTAATTTATGTGAGATGAATATTATGGAGATTCCTTTAGGATATATTTGAGAGTTGGGTTTTGGAGTTGAAGGGAGGGGAGGGCATTTTTAAAAAAAACAAGTAAATAAGAGAGTTATACAATGTTTATCCTGTGAAAAGGAGGTGAGGGAGAAAAAAAAAGGATATTGGAGGAAGTTGTCAAGGGAGATCTTAGGTTAAATAATATTCCTGGTTTTGAATTGTGCTGAATGACATCGTGTGATCCATGTGGTCGACCTCACCTAGTGGGATAAAGCTTTGTTTTGTTGTTGTAGAGTGATATAATGTTTATTCTAACATACCTGTAGTATTAATGTATCAAGAGTTAAACTTCAGACGTATCCATCCTTTACCATTGTTTCATTCATGTTACCCTAGAATTCTTGTATCTTTAATTGTTTTTTAGAAAAATGTGCAAGTGAGAGTATTTGTCATTTAAGTTTTTTGTGCTACATATCTTTTCCTAAAATCTCTTTTTTGGCAGCTTACTATCGTGGTGCTATGGGCATATTGCTAGTCTATGATGTTACAGATGAAGCATCATTTAACAGTAAGGTTCCCAGCTATTGCTTAATTTTGAAATTTGCCAATCTGTTTTCACATTTCACAACTCTTCAAACTTTGAAGGCTTTTCCATCTGGAATATTCATCCAGTTTCTGCTAATTTCAGATATCAGGAATTGGATTCGCAATATTGAGCAACATGCTTCAGACAATGTTAACAAAATACTGGTGGGGAACAAAGCTGATATGGATGAAAGCAAAAGGGTAAACAACAAACTTTGCCATGTTTAATGAAACTCATTTTTATATTTTCCTCACATCTTTCAAACACCAATTTGATTTGAACAAGAGTTGCCGAGATAAGATTGAAGGGGCTTAAAAAACAATCATTACTGTCATCAAATGTTCTTCCATTATTGTTATGCAAGTTTTACTGATAGTTGATTTTCATCATTGAGGATGTTAAAGAAATCATGTTACTGACTTACTGCGAGTGAATGAAACATATTTTTGTTGCCGGGTTGGGGAGGTTTGAAAGAGGGTTTAGTTTTGATTTGATGCCATCAATTGAAGTAGTAAACATCTGGGAGCCTCCTCTCTCTTATGTATGTCTGCATGCATGTCAGGTTTGAAATGTTTCTGATTATAATATACCTTTGGCTTACTTTGAAGGCTGTGCCTACGTCCAAGGGCCAAGCACTGGCTGACGAGTATGGGATCAAATTCTTTGAAACTGTAAGTGGTGTATGCTTGAAAATATCGAAACCCCGGAACTTTTATGTCATGCTCATGAAAAACACTATTGCAGAGTGCAAAAACAAATCTAAATGTGGAGGAAGTTTTCTTCTCAATAGCAAGAGATATAAAACAAAGGCTGGCTGACACTGACTCCAAGGCAGAGGTATCTGAACTTCCTCTCTTAATATTTTAAGCATTATTATTATTATCATCATCATCATCATCATCATCATATACCCAATTTTTCTTCTATCTCATTTCCACCTTATTTTTCTTCCTATTTGTCTCTTTTTTTTTTATCTATCATATCTATTAATTTCTCTCGGTCATTCTCTTCCTTCCAACCATACACCCCAAAAATGGGTTGTACTCTTTAACATTTTCCAATTTCCATACTTCAATGTGTACATAGTTTCCTCTCCCCAAAGCTCTTTTATCTGTCCCTCTCTCAAGTTGAATATCTCGTGATATTTTCATTGCAGCCATCAACAATCAAAATCAACCAAGACCAGTCAGGAGGGGCTGGACAGGCTGCACAAAAATCGGCTTGTTGTGGTTGAGGACAAATATTGCAAATTGGAGCAACATTCTTGTCCAAGAACAAGAAGGAAAGATGAAATTACGTGTATAATGATCATGATGCTGACTTGTGCTTAACCTTGTCATTCTTTATAAATTTGTGTGTGATAAGGAATGTCTGACTTTTTTTAACAAGTAACATTAAATCCAAAACTAAATGTGATTGTGGTGATTGCATGTCTAACTGCCCCTCGCTTTCTTTGGTTGGGGGACGTGAGATCCATTGAATGTTGATTTTTTATTTTCCTTTGGCTGTATAAATGCGATGGCTTGTGCTGGATTGGTACACATTTTGAAATTTTGTTCTGAATGGGCAACATGGTGAAAAATCTAAATACAACCTGTATATCCGTAAAAATTAAAGACAAACGTCGCAGATTTAACACAATTCATGAATCTTGTTTAATCAAGTGAGTTAAATTTTCTTGATACAATCCGCATATTTAATTACTTGGCATAAAGCTGATATGAAAAAAATAGGTTTAATTATTCAATTGCTATTAAAAAGATTAAAAAAAGTATCGAGACTAAAAAGGAATGTTTTTAAATACAAGGACTAAAGAGGAAAGTTTTTGTAATTATAAGAATAAATGAGTAATTAAATAAAAAAAATATAATGTCTGATAAAATTAAATTAGGTGTTCCTAGTGTACTAGTACTTCTGCGTTGAGACTTGCTTTGCGCTAGAGGGTGTGTAGTAATGCTGCAACAGAAATGACATGTTATTGTCGGTAACATTGTACGTCTACAACTCGTTATGTCACGCAAAAAAAGGTTTCATGAATATTCAATATTTATCATTAAGTATATTAGTTTTCTTCCTTGGAAGAAAATTGTGCTACAGCAACCCAACCATCACCCTTTACAGTTCACACAACATTCAAAAGCAACCTTCGGAATTATTGGAAAGAAGGTCAGCACAATCTAGCAAGCTGTACTCTTGATCATTTTCTGACAGTGTATTATTCCTTGGAGGGTGCTCGTCACATTGATCTTTGTCTCCAAGTTGTTCCAAGAAAGATTACTCAAGAAACGAACACAAACATAACTATGCCAGTCTAAAAATTAAAGATAAAGAAGGCACTGGATATTAGGCAAGTTGAAAGCTCCAGGACGTAATTGATTAAAAGAAGTTTTCCGTCATAACAACTACAATGCTATCAAAAGGGAGGTTTGTGGAGCCGTTAAGGCCTTCTTTTGAATAAGGAAAATTGCCTCCAGAGGTTGATAAGAGTTTAGTTGCATTGGACCTTAAGAATATTAATTAAATCAAACCTATAAACTATTGTAATTTTTTCACAAAGGTTATCTTTGTAATTATTGTTTCAAGGTTGAAACTTGAAAGTTGAAACCATATATGGGACAATTTATCCTCCCCTCCCT